>WNGS01007346.1:34177-76998 GCA_020271785.1 Procambarus virginalis
GTTGATGTTTATCCGTTACCTTTATTAGAAGAATGTGTTGATACTATAGGTCATGCCAACTTTGTATCTAAATTAGACTTATCTAAGGGTTATCATCAGATACCTCTTACAGATTTTGCCAGGGAAGTGACAGCATTTATCACTCCTGATGGAGCTTACGAGTTCAATGTAATGCCTTTTTGGGTTAGGAATGCTCCAGCCACGTTTCAGAAATTAATGAACTCTTTGTTGAAGGATGTGCCAGACTGTAGGGCATATTGGATGACATGTGATTTTCAGTAAGAATTGGGTAGATCATATGTCTAGTTTAAAAAATTGTTTGAGATATTGCAACATGCTAATTTGACTGTCAATATGAAGAAATGTAGTTGGACTAAAGGACCATAGTGTATTTAGGACATGAGGTCGGACAAGGAAGGATAGTCCCATTGCACGAAGATTCAGGCAATGTGGAGTACCCAGTCCTAACTAATAAGAAGTCTGTGAAAAGATTTATTGGAATGTATGCGTATTATAGGAGGTATTGTAAAAACTTTTCTATTGTTGCTGCACCCATAACAAATCTTTTAAGGAAACAGGTAAAAATTAAGTGGACGCAGGAGTGTCAGAACTCTTTCAGAAGTTGAAAGGAATTCTCTCTACTTCACCTGTGTTAGCTAGTCCACAGTATAATAAACCTTTTTGATTCACATAGACGCTTCAGATGTAGGAGCAGGTGGTGTTTTGTTCCAAGTAGGACCAGATGAGTTAGAACATCCTGTTTATTATTTTTCACGTAAGTTTGACAGAACACAAATTAATTACTCTGTAGTTGAGAAAGAAGCACTTTGTTTAATACTAGCAGTGAAGAAATTTGAGACATATTTTCAGGAATGAAGTAGTATGTATACAGATCATAATCCATTGACATTCATCAACTCTATGAAGTGTAAAAAACAGAGAATACTTAGATGGTCATTGATTCTGCAAGAATTCAATATTGTAATTCGTCATATTCTGGGAGGCAAAATGTTATTGCTGATACCTTATCCAGAGGTTTCCTGTTGCAGTGCCATAATCTGTAGTGTTCTTTATTCATAAGATGTATGTAATTTTGTATTTTTTTTACTGTGTGAAATTCATTGCTTTGTACTTGATTTAGTTTAAGTATTTCATGTGGTTAATTTTTTTCATGTGTAATTCATGCAGTCAAAAAATGAAATCAGCCTTCAGTTAATTCATTTTTCTTAGGGGACGGGAGGGATGTTACGAATCTTGTTAAGATCCTCTCATTACTCTTAATTATTGTATGTACTGTGTCTTATTCTACTAATTAATAGCATCCAGTTGTATGATATGAGATTTTGTATGTTATATGATATATATATAGCATGTATTAGTGTGCTTGAGTTGCATATTATTGTATGAGGCTTTCGTGTTACAATTCTCATGGTTTCTCTGTGGGGGTTGATCAGGTTGGATATGTGTGACGAGCTGGAGAAAGTGTTGTCAAGCGAGTGTTTATGATTTAACCTTGATTTAAAACTCCTATTTATTTGTCTGTAAATGCTATTGTATAAACTAATGTAATTGTGTACTCTTGATTAATAATGTCTTGATATTTAGTACTACCATTTATTATTAGTAATTCCACAATGTTATGTGGATAGTTAGTTGATTTGTTAGTAGACGCTTGGCTGTGGACCAACGCGTGGGTCAGTAGCGTGGTGGCTGTGGTCGAGTGGAGACATGTATTAAGTTAAGTCCTTGATTTGTATATTTAGTCATTCAAAGTTTTTATTTCTGGTCAGATGATATTGTATTCTCTCAATTAAGTTTTTAAGTGCTGTTGATATTGCTCATTGCTCGATAAGGATTTTATTTTAATTTGCATGCTGATAATATTTCTGGCTTTTTTACGTACCATTTAATTGTTATGTTTGTCCCCTTAGCATAAATATATTGTTCCCCATTTTATGCAGTGCTTTATCTACCCCTAGACTTATATTACAAAGGCCGATTTTAAATCTTTTATATACACTGCTGGGAGAAGAATCTTATTTAGTCTCAAGGGTGGTAACAGTGCTCTCAGCCACAGCTCAGTTGGAAGCAAGTCGATGAAGAATTCTGTAGGGTAAGGCAGGTCCTAGTCAACAACGGCTTCTCCAATGGTTTCGTTGAAGACATCATAAGAAGGAAGGTGAAACGCCATGCAACCTCTGAATAGACAACTAACACAACACCTGTACCCTATTAGACTATTTTACAGGAACTTCTTTTCCACAGCTCATGAAACGGAGGAAAGGGTCCTGAAAGATATTGTTAATAGAAATGTTATCCCTACAGACAAAAATCAGAAGATACAATTGACGATTTACTATAAAACCAAGGAAACTGGCAACCTACTCATGAGAAACTCTCCAGACACAAAGCAGAACTCTTTGAAAGAGACCAATGTCGTCTATGCCTTCAAATGCCCAATTGGGGACTGTAAGCCTGAAAGAACTCAGTACATAGGCAAGACAACAACATCTCTTTCCAGGCGATTAACGATGCACAAGCAACAGGGCTCCATTAAGGAACATATAATCTCTTCCCACAACCAGACCATCATCAGAGAAGTCGTAACAAAAAACACGGAAATCATCGATAGATACAGCGATAGCAGGCGGCTGGATATCTGTGAGGCACTACACATTAAGAAGTCAACACCAGCAATCAACAGCCAATTAATACACAACTATATTCTACCCACTTCAAGAATCCGCACCAATATAGAAGCATCAAGAAATATGGGCCAATAGGCCCTTTGCATTTACTTCAATTCTTCCCTTTAACTTTACCCAAATATTACCCAATATTTCGTGTTCTATCTTGTGTTGAAAGTTTGTTTTTTTTTCATCCAAAACTGTTGTAACATATCATCTCACCCAATGCAGGTATATAAAATGAAAAGCCGTTTGAATTATAGCATAGTAAGACATCTGTTCAGTGTTTGCAGTTATAGTTGTGTGTGTGTAAACTAACGTTTTTGGAAATGTAATAAGTTATTACGAAATGCGTTCAAGTGTCGCGTCAGACTAGAAATATAAATGAATTTTGGAGAACTGATTTTTCAATTACCATCGACAGTATAAAGAAACTTAAGAAATATTGATAAAATTCGTGTTAGAATTATTAATCTTACTTTTCCAATCATATTTAATAATATATATATATATATATATATATATATATATATATATATATATATATATATATATATATATATATATATTTTAAGAAGGTAAAGGATAAATATGCGTGGGATATAAATGAAATATGATAGTATTAATTTGATAGTAGTGGCGGCGGTGGCGGACAGTGGCGGCGGTGGCGGACAGTGGGGGCGGTGGCGGACAGTGGGGGCAGGTGGCTGAGGTGGAGTGGCGGCAGGCGGCTGGTGGCGGGTAGTAGTGGCTGGTGGCGGCTGTGGTGGGTGGTGATGGTGGTGGGTGGTAGCGGCTGTGGCGGGCAGCGGTGGCGGGTAGTGGCGTGCGGTGGTGGGTGGTGGTGGCTGGTGGTGGCAGCTGGTGGCGGGTGGTGGTGGGCGGTGGTGGCGGGCAGTGGCGGCTGTTGGCGGGCGGTGGCGGCTGGTGGCAGGCGGTGGCGGCTGGTGGCAGGCGGTGGCGGCTGGTGGTGGCAGCTGGTGGCTGCTGGTGGTGCCGGCTGGTAGTGGCGGGCGGTGGCGGCTGGTGGCAGGCAGTGGTGGCAGGTGGTGGTGGCTGTGTCGACGAGCTGGGACACACTCTCCCCGACTGAAAGCCAGAGCGACACTAACCAACAGGTGTCTCTCTCACCACCAGCCCAGAGTTGCCAGCTCGCCCTCTTAAAATGTTTCCTTCAAAGACTGTATATTATCTTTGAATATATTATCTTTGAACAACAAGTTTGATTATCAAGGAAATAATGCATATTTTATTATCACATTAATACTGTGCAATATCTTATTACATTCCTGCTAAATAATTACAAGTTAAAACAGGACAAAAAATCCAACATATATATATAAAACCAACATTAGAGATCACAAGGCCAAAGCCTATCTGTGACCACACACATCTTGCCACCCTGGCCAAGCTACCCTCTCACACATCACACTCTTAGCTTACTGACTCTCACACTCACTCTTACCCTCACTCCTACTCTTACTCTCACTCCTACTCTCATACTCCTACTCTCATACTCACTCCTACTCTCATACTCATTTCTACTCTCATACTTACTCTTACTCTCACTCACTCTTACTCTCAGTCACTCCTACTCACTCGAGTGAGTAAGAGTGAGAGTGACAGAGTGAGTAGGAGTGAATGAGAGTAAGATTGAGTAAGAGTGAGAAAGAGTGAGAGAGTGAGTAAGAGTGGGTACGAGTGACAGAGTGAGTGAGAGTAAGAGTGACAATAAAAGTGAAAGTAAGAGTGACTGAGAGTAAGAGTGACAGTGTGTAAGAGTGAGCAAGTGAGATCTCACTC
The DNA here is from genome assembly GCA_020271785.1 of Procambarus virginalis. Lineage (NCBI taxonomy): Eukaryota > Metazoa > Arthropoda > Malacostraca > Decapoda > Cambaridae > Procambarus > Procambarus virginalis. The sequence goes on from WNGS01007346.1 coordinate 38,668, forward strand.
TTACTCTCTCTCAGTCACTCTTACTCTGTGTCTCTTTAAACCTGTGTCTTAAGAATATATGTTTTTAGTTATATCTAATGGTTTTAAGAAAGTCAGAAATACGTATTTATGTCAAATGTTACAGTATTACATTTGTGGCACCATTTAAAAACGTCCACAAACGTTCTGTGTTTGCTGGGTAGCAGCACTTCTCAACAAACGCACTACTATCGTCTCGTAACTCTTCTTGGTCAAATCCCGGGTACATCGGTCCATACAACACTGTATAAATCCAACAGCTAACACACTACTACTTCCAACGGCGGCCACTTTGTTCTCTCACAGGACCAAGTCAAGAGTTCTGTACTGCCCAGGTGAATTGCTCTCTCCAGCGCAATCGCCTCCTTACGTCACCTCTGAGACATGAAACGTCATTAGCTAGACCGACAGTATACTGGGTGACCTTAGGATAACACCCTTCCACCGGGGAATTGAAATTGTAATTGCTTTCACAACCTAGATGGCACTGACATCGTTAAGCTACCCACAAGTGGTCATAATCATCGACCTTATCTAACTGAGGTTTCAAACAGGAGCCTTTCACCGACAATACGCCACCAACAGATGGCGTTGTCTGTGTTGCATCCCCATACCAGGGAGTTGGAGTGCAGGTCCATAGATGGAACTGAATTTGCTACTCCACACTCCAGCAACGGTGTTGATACTGTAACATTGTTAAACTTAACCTTGTCTCCTTTCAGCTTGCTAACAAGAGTGGGAAGTTGTCTACACCCATTTAGTTCTACCCACCAATCCCCAGAACTAGTTGTTAAATAAGCACTTTACCTTAACTCATCTGATCCAACACTTGTCCATACTTGCCACGCTCCTGAAAAAATATTTTTTTACATTCATTAAGGGCAAGTATAAGTAAGTAATTATCAAAAAAAGGCACCAAACCGGGAAGGCTATGTAGCACCAGGGCAAGTATACACAGTTTATTTCAAATACAATCGAGTAGCAAAATACAATTATGAATTTAAAGAATAGAAACAATCACTGGGAAAGATGAAATTGCAATGAAGATTAATTACAGATTGTATCAAAAATAGTGAGTAGGCATGACTGATAAGACTGCAATAGACTAAAGGAATACATTTTTGTCATGGACGCTTGAGTCTATGGTTAAGCATCAATGTTCTTTCAGAGTAACATAGTCAAATTATCTTGTTAATTAAGGTCTTCCAGTAAAGCAAACCTTTAGCTAACTTTAGTTAAAAGTATTGTTTATTAGTATTTTATTTAGCTGTCTATTGGCTTAAATTATATAAACAACATGCTTAAACCAACTCAAGTACAGTATATGGTCTGTTGGAAATAACCAACAGTTTTATACATCTTTTGTATTTTATGCAACCTTTGTATTAAAACAAGTAGTTACTAAATTTACTAACTTGTAGATTTAATCATTATCATGATTTATTTAAAACTTATTGCCAGATTCTTCCTAGTCAGAGTGACGACGTGAGGAACGACAGGCAGTAACATGAATTTTCTCCACATTTAGTTGGATTTATAATAAGAATCTAGTTTATCATTTCCTTTACTAAAAATAGTTACTTACTAATAAGTTTAATTTCGTAGTATACTACTACTTACTGGAACTCCCTTATTTAGTTGACATTAAACATTCTAGAGGAAATTACTTTAATGCAAATGATTTTACTTTAATTTCCTCGATTATCTGCACAACTTTAATAAGACAATTTATGTTACGAGAAATTCTATTTTATCACAGAAGAATTTAATGTGATATTAATACTCGTTATTACCTCTTCCTTCCTTAGTCAATTGCGATATATACATATCCATTTACGCTCGAAATGTCTATCGAGAGCCGCGCATGCGCAATAAGGAATAGGAGGAAGACGGGAGAGCATCACCAGACACGAGAGAACGAGAGAGCATGACGTGGACGCCATTGACAGCTTGTAGCAGAGCTATGTTTTGATCCTACTTATTTCGCTCCCACGACCAGTAGAGCGGTGCCACGTTATCTGGCATAATTTAGCCGTGTCCCAGATTAGCATATCTGCAATTCCAAAGTTAACGCGTTTCAAGCAGCAGCTGGAGGACGAAGAATTGCTCAAGTCTCCACATCAACGGACATGCGGCTCGGCAGCTAGGTTTACCTGTTTGTTATCATGTGGCCACAGTTAAACATTTAGACTAGCAGTCGTTAGGCCGAATGCAAAATAACAAGATCCCGTACGTGTCCTTAGTAAATTTACCATCTAAATAGATGATTATTTAATTATTTTCTTCAAAGAGAATTCACAGTGCTTGAATATAAATTGTTCAGATATTAGCTGATAATTTCCACTACTGTCCTCATAATTTAGGATGTATTTGTAGTTACTTATGTAGAAGATTTCTACAATGTAATTGCCTTTTAGTACCAAGGCGACGCTAACCGAGGTGCTAGGCTTCCCCCCCTTCATGTGCAACAATTTGCCCTATGCAACACGTCGTCGGTGGAGCGTAGCAACTGATTACACCTCACTAGATTTACAGCTAAGCTGTCCCTTTTTTATCTGTAGCAATAACTTTGTAGTTACAGTAGTGATCTCTCAAAGAGATCAATTACACTAACCTATTGATTTATTGATGCTGTTCAACATTTCAGTAGTATATTGAGGTGCATTTACCTCCAATTAATACTATAATCAACCTTATTTACTTTCATATTTTATTTACTCTGGTGAAGAACCAGCACCAGAATAATGCTAGGGAGGTATTCATCTTTTAGCACATAACCCCCCCCCTAATTTTGTGTAAGTTAATTTGACTCCATTTATATAAGAATTACAGTCTTACTAAGATCCATAGGACACTAGTTCTTGGGATCAGTTTTACCATTGTCTCTTTTGTTTACCAGTTTTTCTCAAAAAGTGGTGGTCCTTCATTGCTATCGAAGTATATATATATTTAATTATTAGTTATTGGAGTCAGGTTTTCCCCAACAATATTTTGGTCCTTAACGAACCGGATAGATCTATGCTAAATATACAGGTTCTCGGAAAATTTCGGTCCTTCGAACCTAGATTCATATACCATTAATCATTTAAGGTCCAGTATATTCACCCAAATTACTGGTCACATATAATTAACCATTTATTAACACCAACTAGTGTGTTAATATTACTAGGTTATTTACCAATATATTCTATTATTTACGGCAGTCAGCAGACTGCCCATATTACAACCTAAAACTCATTTATTATTATCAACATTTCTAGTAATACTTATGTATAAAGTAACCTTAGTGTTATATATTTATAAATTTTCACTTGTGTTTCTAAGCTCAAACATATATATCAAAACAAAAAATTTCCAAAAACATAGCACCATATATCTATATTACTGCACTATTGCATATATGCCAACCTTTTATGAGGTAGGATATTTAGACTGTAATTGTACTAATGTTTGTACAAAGGCAGCCTAAACCGTTTAGTCATTCCTAAATAGGAATCATTTAGTGAGTACTGTACTAGACATATTATTTCGTGTATTATTTTTTTTGAGTACTGCCGAATGTTCACTGTTGGATCGAATGGTGATAATTGATGAGCTAACCGGACGAAAATCCAATAGTGGCAATCGAGTACTACTCAAAATATTAGCTATCTATTGTTAGGTAGGTAAATTAACCTCTAAACGAGGTAGTATAGTTTATTCAAATACATTAGGCTATTATATTGATATTGAACTCCATTGAATGAGCCAATATCCCAGTTACATCAGTAACAACTATTTGCTATTAGACCAGCCCTTACCCAGCAAGATGGAAAGGGCTGACAAAATGAAAAGGACCCTTATCGGTCTGAAAGGTCATTTGACCCGACAGATTACCAAGTGTCAAAATCTGTCACAACAGTCACCAGTTGACTTCATTGAATTAGAGGACTTACTTCAAGTTGCTGAAGGTAAATTCGAGCATATTAAACAACATATGAATCTGTACTTGACAAAACTTTACAAAACCTCAGTAAGTGAAACTGAACTTGAGGACATTGTAAATGATTTAGCCCAGTACGAAGATGATGCACAGGTTAAACTTCAACCCTTTAAAAAGCAAATTGCTAAAAACAAATTAACAACAACCTCTACTGCACATTCAGATCCTGATGTCAAATTACCTCTGATCAATATACCCACATTCTCTGGTAACGAGAATGAGAGTTGGGATGATTTTTGGAGTAAATTCGTGGATGCAGTAGACTCTAAAACTAACATCCCTCAAACAACAAAGTTCACTTATTTACAAGGATTGTTAAGAAATGAAGCCTTGAAGGTAATCTCTAACATAACACTGACCAGTGATGGTTACGACCTAGCTGTTCAAATGCTTAAGAGCAACTACGATAACAAGGAAAGAACTATTACTATCTTAGTTCAAAAATTGCTGGATTTACCATCTGCTAATAATTCTACAGATTCTCTCCAAACTTTCAGACTAGAGCTAGAATCTTTACTCAAGGCCTTTAGCCTAAAAGTCCAAATTCAGACTGCTGAATGGATGACAAAAGTAGTTGTAAGGCGCAAATTACCAAGAGAAACTTTAGATAAATTGTGTACTATGTACAATAAAACCTCTCTGAACATGAATGCAATTACAAAAGGTTTACATACCCTAGTCGAAAGACAAAGAGCCAACAAAGATGGGAAGAGTGTTTCAAACTTCTCTACTAACTCGCATCATAAACCCCAACGTACTGCAACTACTGTAGTAAAACCAGATATCAATAAATCATCTCCGAAATGGAAATCTGGAAATGTAGGTACACTCACAGTGAACCATAAAAACCTTGTAGTGAACACCACTCCTACGACTTCTCCTACAGTGAAGAAGTGTTTGTTCTGCAATAATGAACATCTTACTTATAAGTGTAGTACTTATCCAGACCATAACACCCGAATTCATCGTTTGCAAGAGTTACACAGATGCACAAGGTGCACGGGTCCTCATGACCCCAATAGCTGTACTGTCTCCTTACGTATGTGCAACAAGTGCCACAAGGGTAGACACCATTACTCCTTGTATGGTAGTGATCAGTCAAGATCAACCAATCCTCATAAGAAAATTGCAAAATTTACTTCTGTACAGTATTGCAAGGTGCATCAAGACATAAGTGTACTTGCAACAGAGTCGAATAACACAACTACGTTACCAACAGCGCAATTAAAATTAATTACCAAGGGATCTAGAATTTTCACTCGTGGTCTCTTTGACCAAGGTTCGCATAAAACCTTTATTTCTCAACAGCTAGTTGATCAGTTGAAACTGAAGCCTATTGCTCGAGTGAATTTGAATATCTCTGGATTCCTAACCAATAGTGGACCTCGTGTGGAGTCTGGCCCTAGCTTCGGTAGGGGACGGATGTTTGCCTCGGCGCTCCGGCTGTTGGTGGTGTTTACCAATGTGGCCGGTTGGGGGCAGGTGTGTCTCTGTTTGCCTGTGCTGACGTGGCGTTCACGATGGGGGTTCCCCTCCCACCTATTCTGCGGGCTCAGTCTGTGGGCTTCGAGTTTTTCGGCCGGGCTGGGTACCAAAAGGTTAGCGCTGCTGTGTGAGTTGCTTCATGTTTCTGTGATGAACATTTATGGAGTCGAGCTGGTGACGGCACGTCGAGCGATAGTGAAGTTCACAGAGGAATTGGCGTATCGTGACTTTCTCCGTCAATACGAGGGGCGGACATTACCCCTGCCGGATGGTGTGGGCACTGTCTCACTCTCTGATCGGAGTGGTGCCCTCACGTACGTCAGTGAGCATGGGGCTCCATGGGAGTTTCCAGAGGGACTGCTACGGCGGTACTTCGGCTGGTTTGGCGCAGTGGTTAGTGTGTGGGTGAACGTGGTATCTTCCAGTCCACTTAAGGGTGTGAGGACGAACATTCGCATCCTGGGCTATAGGCTCCGGGAGGATATTCCGTCCTCTGTGCGTCTTATGGGTTACAACGTTCGGGTGTTTTACGCCCGCCAGCCTCGGACGTGTTATCATTGTGGCCTATTGGGCCATCAGGCTTCTGACTGTACTGCGCCTGCCGTTGCACCCGTGAACCTCTTCAGTGAAGAGGATTTTCCGCCGCTTCCTGTGGAGGAGGGTTCGGTGGATGTGGACGTCTCTTCAGCCGCGGATGTGCCCCCTGTGTCACCTGGTGCGCCCCCCTATTGCTGTCGCCTCTCCTTCAGAGGTTGTGTCGTCGCCTGGTGATCGTCCTGCTCCGACTAGTGTCCCTGGGGTTCTTCCGCCTGCCTTCTGCTTGAATCTCCCGTCTTCCGGTTTGTCCTCTGATGCATCTGACCCTGTCCCTGCACCCTTGCCGTGTGTTCCGCCTGTGCTGGGTGATGGGGTGAATCCGGCGCTTCCTCCTGTGCCTGGCCTGCTGCCCCATGTGGTTGAGGATGCAGCCGTTCTACGACGTGCATCGGTTCGCCCGGCTTGTGTTGCACGTGTCTCTGAGTCTGCCTCTGGGTCGGATGATGTGCTGCCCGAGCCTAAGCGTTCCCAGTGTTCATCTTCAGCATGGGCAGACGTTGGCGAATTCGACGCTTGTGGATCTGCCGGCGACGGAGGGGTGGCTCCAGTTGCGTTGCGTACTACGGTGACGGCGGAGGTGCATTTGGCTGAGGATGCCAGTGCCGGTGTTTTGGCCTCCACTTCAGATATGGTGTCTGAGGTTCCTGCTTCAGGTGCGTCGCCTGCCTCGGATGGCTCCGGTTCTTCATGGGGGGTGGCTTCCCCTGCTGAGGGTCCTGGTGAGCGGGGTGGCCTGGTAATGCTGTTGAAAAAGGCTGCTCGCTCTGGGGGTTCTGTGACCCCTTCCTTGGTCCCCGTTTCATCGGCTGCGGTCTCGACGCCTCTTCCGTCTCCGGCCGTCTCTTCAGTGTCTCCTGCGGTCTCGGTGGAGTTACCATCTCGTCGCTTGTCCCCTGCTCCTGTGCGTATGGCGACGCGGCCGTCTCGGCAGCCCCGTACGCTTCATCGGTGTCGTCTGCTACCTCGAAGGACGTGGGTTGCGCTCCCCAGCCTTGTTATGCGACTTGCGTCAGTGAGCTTATGGAGTGGCCGTTTCCGCCTGATCTGGTGGTTCCCGAGTTTATGAAGGGACCGCGGCGGCAGGGGGATCGCCACCTTACCGACAGGGAATATTTGATTAGGGAGGCCTACAAGCGAAGGTATCCTTGGGCTGTGGAGAAGTATGGTCTTGTCTCTGAGGGATGTATTCCTCACTCATGATTCCTTTGTGTGTTGTGGGTTGTTTCCATTGGTGTGCATGGTTGTGGGGTGCGGGTCGGGTGTGTGTGAGTGGGTGGGGCGGGTTTATTTCCCGGTTCCTGCGTGCTCCGGTTTGTGGTTGTGGGTTTATTTGTGTGGCTTGTGTGTATGTGTCCGGTTCCGGTGTGGTCCGGGGTTTGGTTAGTGTGTGTGTGTGTGTCTGGTTGTGGATGTCATGTTCTTATGTTATTCTTTGTGGTTCTGTGTTTTTTATGAAGCTGTTTGTGCACTTGTTTGTGTAGTGTTGAGTGCCCTTCAGGCTGTTGGCGTGACCCGGTCTGGGTTTATGCTTTTTGTCGAGTTTTGCCATTGTGCTTTTCCTTTTGGTTGTTGTATATTTGTATTGTTTTCTTGTTATTATTATTTATTATTTTGTTTTGTGTTGGTGCCTCTCCGTGTGTGTTTACGGTGCTGGTAGCCTTGTTCTGTATATTTAATGTTTTGGTGTGTTATTTCTGTATTGTCTTCCACTGTGTTTAACTTACTTATTATATTATGTTTGTAATTATTGATGTTTTGTGATCGGCCCTTCCGGCCGGCGTTTTTGTGTTTCGTACTTTTGTTCCTTAGTTTTGCACGTTGTGCTTTGTCATTTTGTTCTGTAGCGAGTTAATCTTATACTCGCTCCATTATCTCATTATCTTCATAGCATAACTAATTACAGAAGCTACAATCCTTTCCCCAATACTCTCCTCACCTTGTTGGAGGGAGCTGAGGTGTAATCACCATATAACCCAGCGATGTGACAACAGCAGGACAGTACAGTCTCCGGTCAGGAATGTAGTACTCGGCTTGGGCAGTTCTAGTCGACCCAAGACGCTACAGCTTCGACACAGAGCAGACAGCAGACTACGACCGCATCGAGCCGCCACGCTCTCGCTCCCCGAGTTCAGACACTCACAATTCTCAATCGAGCCGCCACGCTCTCCCACATAGAGCTCCACGACTCCGGCCTCACTCAGCTCTCTGCTCTGCTCCAGGCTTCGTCTCAACGTCTACGACACTGCTGTATCCAGGACTACTAAATAAATATGAAACTCACTAAACACTGTGTATCTAATCAACCCAACAATGTAACACAAGCGTACGTTACATTGGTGACCCCAGAGAGTTTCGACGATACCCGGCCACGATGGACTACAACATGGATTCTCACATACTGGACCTTCACTCCTGCTGTTGCTTGCTGTGGATCACCTCGTGCCACCTGTCACAGAACGCTGCCAACACCCTCGCCACAGCTATGATTTTCATCGCGATCATCTCTGCATTTTCATCTACTACGGCTTGCTGCTCCGCGATCGTTACTCACTCATCTGGCAGCTTCATCAGCAACTACATAATGTGGGATCTACAGCCTGTCCTGCCGACTCTCCGTCGCTGCCAGGGCACTGCTTGTCCCACAGGGACGCCCACGAAAGCTGCTCTTTCGTCAGATTCATCTACACGTTCACTGCATTCTGATACTCTGCCGACTCAAGTACCTTGCGCAGTACAGGACTTACAGCTTGCGTTTTCGACTCTTCGTCGCCTCCAGGACAATTCAGCTCTAGCAGTGATTCCCTCGTTGTCCTAACTACGTGCCTACATTACCTCCTATTGTACTGGTGCCCGAGCCCATCCACCCCGGATCGAAATGCTCCACCAGCGACCCAAGGACGCAACAATCATGCACATTCTTCTCTCCTGCTACATCGAGCTTGCCCACACACTGCCTACATCTTTTGGTACCGGACTACATGTTCCACAACGACCACGTATTTTTTGTTATGTTGTTTTCTTCCATTCCCTGGCAGGGGGAGTCCTGTAGCGAGTTAATCTTATACTCGCTCCATTATCTCATTATCTTCATAGCATAACTAATTACAGAAGCTACAATCCTTTCCCCAATACTCTCCTCACCTTGTTGGAGGGAGCTGAGGTGTAATCACCATATAACCCAGCGATGTGACAACAGCAGGACAGTACAGTCTCCGGTCAGGAATGTAGTACTCGGCTTGGGCAGTTCTAGTCGACCCAAGACGCTACAGCTTCGACACAGAGCAGACAGCAGACTACGACCGCATCGAGCCGCCACGCTCTCGCTCCCCGAGTTCAGACACTCACAATTCTCAATCGAGCCGCCACGCTCTCCCACATAGAGCTCCACGACTCCGGCCTCACACAGCTCTCTGCTCTGCTCCAGGCTTCGTCTCAACGTCTACGACACTGCTGTATCCAGGACTACTAAATAAATATGAAACTCACTAAACACTGTGTATCTAATCAACCCAACAATGTAACACAAGCGTACGTTACAGTTCTGTTTTATTTGCTTACTTTTATTGTACTTATAAGCATGCTTGCATGTAAAAATAAAAATAAATAAAAAAAAAGGTGCACGGGTCCTAATGACCCCAATAGCTGTACTGTCTCCTTACGTATGTGCAACAAGTGCCACAAGGGTAGACACCATTACTCCTTGTGTGGTAGTGATCAGTCAAGATAAACCAATCCTCATAAGAAAATTGCAAAATTTACTTCTGTACAGTATTGCAAGGTGCATCCAGACATAAGTGTACTTGCAACAGAGTCGAATAACACAACTACGTTACCAACAGCTCAATTAAAATTAATTACCAAGGGATCTAGAATTTCCACTCGTGGTCTCTTTGACCAAGGTTCGCAGAAAACCTTTATTTCTCAACAGCTAGTTGATCAGTTGAAACTGAAGCCTATTGCTCGAGTGAATTTGAACTAATAGTGGACCTCGTGACTACCAGGTTGTTATAGTCTTGGTACGTTTAGGAGGCTGCACCAGCCCAATTCAAGCCATAGTCGTTGACAAGATCCCCTCAGATTTACATGTTACAGGTCTTGCTCAAACAGTCAAATTTCTTAAACGCAGCGGTATTAGGCAAGCGGATCATAAAATAAATACAGACTGTCTCAATGATGTTGGTATTCTTATTAGAGCTGACTTTTATTATAGATTTATTACTGGATGCACCAGGCAACGAGGTGTAAACTTGTTACTGTCAGCTGGGGGTAAACTACTCACAGGACCGGTGTTGATCCAACAACATTCTAAATCTACTAGTAATCAACCAACTAATTCAATAGTGGTGTGACTTGGCCTAGAGCAGTCACCACTACATGACAGAGACGAAACCGAAGATGATGAGTCCAATCCCCCTGTTCACAAATTATGGGATTTGGACACCTTAGGCATAGTCCCTGATCAACCCAGTCCAGATGACGCATGCACGCATCAACAATATCTTGATACTGTGATTTTCCAAGATAATCAATATTGGGTGAGACTCCCATGGAAGCTGAACCACCCACAGCTTCCAGTAAATTATTTAATGGCCTCAACTCAGTTACAAAAAGAAAAATTGCAGCAGTTGATTCCTGATTACAACAAACTTAGTATTCTACAGTTCCCCGAAATACCTTAGGACTAAATTTACCCCCAAATTTACATGTATTCTGCGATGCTTCAGGCAAAGCGCATGGCTCAGTAGCCTATCTAGTTAATACTCAACAATCATTTTTGCTTACATCTAAGGCAAGGGTAGCTCCAATTAAAAGGAGGTCACTACCCCAAATGGAATTAACTGCCTTATTAGTAGGTGTAAGACTGGCTCATTGCCTGATCAAAACCCTCTGTAATGTTCACCTTGGTGAAAGAGTAGTGTGGTCAGACAATGAGGCAGTATTGCAGTGGGTAAAATACGACAACAACAAAACTCCCTTTGTCAGCAATCGAGTAAGGGAAATTCGAGAATTGTCTGCTGGTTATAAATTGAGACATGTCCTAACTAAGGACAATCCAGCTGACTATTTATCCAGAGGTTTGACTTTAAAGCAATTAGTCAAAACCGAGATGTTGTTTAATGGACCCCAATGGCTAGTTAGTGGTCAGTGGCCCCAACAGAAGCCGCAAGTCATTGTAAACAATATCACTATCACTGTTGTGGATCCAGAACCCCCCTCGAATTTTAGCTATCAATCCTCATCGTTATTCCAATTTAAGCAAATTCCTAAGAGTTACAGAAATGGTATTTGATTTCATCAATAAGATGGGGATCAAGTATTGATTTCCTAGTTCCATCAAATATTGGGTCAAACAAGCTCAACAAGAGACTTATGGGAAGGAATATGAACATCTCCCAGAAAGGTTGAGTAAGTCTCTCGGTATCTGGCTTGACTCAGACAAGTATAATATTTTAAGATGCGGCGGACGTCTGCTTCAAGCAGAAATAAATTTAGATACGAAGAATCCTATACTTCTTCCACGTCACCACATCATTACTAAACTCATAGTTTTACATTACCATGAGCATAATACATTGCATGGTGGAGTATTAGATACTCTTACTGAAAACAGACAACGTTTTTGGCTTCCCCAAGGTCGCCAAACTGTTAAATCTTTAATCAAGTCTTGTGTAATCTGCAAGAGATATGATGTTCAAGTGTGTCCTTATCCAGGTCCACCGCCCCTACCTAAGGAGCGAGTCGTCCACCTTCGTCCCTTTGAAACCACAGGTGTCGACTATACAGGAGCACTAAGTTTAACGGCCACACCAGACAAGATTCCAAAGCCTACATTTGCCTTTTCACGTGTGCTACCACACGCGGAGTACATTTAGAAGTCACTTCTGACATGAGTGCACAAGCCTTTCTGCAAGCCTTTCGCAGGTTTACTGCACGAAGATCTTGCCCAAAATTAATGATCTCAGATAATGGATCTAACTTCGTGGCAGGAGAAGCTTGCTTACAAGAAATATGGAAACATCCAGAAGTACACTCTATGCTCAAAGAGAGACAATGCTATTGGAAACTTATTCCTCCAAGAGCACCATGGCATGGCGGTTTTTACGAAAGAATGGTGGGAACTGTTAAGAAATGCCTAAGAAAAACCTTACACTGGCAGAAAATTAATCTCACTGAGTTACAGACCCTTGTCGTGGAAACTGAAGCACGTGTTGGAAATTTCCAACACTAATAATCTACTATTGTATTATAATAAATTATCATCATTACACTAATTACAGTAGTTAGGGGGGATATTACGGGTAAAGTAAAAGTTGTTCAATTTGTTTGTAAATTTATTTATGTAATGGTTATAGAAAGGGCTGCAACTGGTCCAAGTTTCAGCAACACAACCTAAATAGAAAGGGAGAAAAAAAAACGTATTATGCAACGAATTTTTCAACATTTTTAAAAATTTCTAGGAACACATGCGTCAACTAAAATCATGTTTATAACAATCAGATGTCACATTAGCATGTAATGAAGGATTTCATTAGACAGTTTTATCAAAAAAGTGTTTAGTGCAGTAGTACAATTATTCAAAGTTCCCTTTCCAAAAATATGCAATATATGATGTTTATCAATATTTATAAAATCAATAAATTGACTTTGTACTAAAAATTTTTATACAAATTGTAGAAGCACAAACTCTACATATAAGGTGTAATTTGCATGTAAATTGATTAAAAAATGAAAGCTGTGAAACACCTTGAAGTTGAAAATTTCTTTACCTGAGTAAAATAAGATCAAAGTTTGGCCACCTGTAGCCGAGCTTGACGTGGACCAACTTCGTTCATAATTGGCACCCTTGCAGATAGGCATCCGTTCAGCAAGGTGTGTAAGTTCCATGCAAATTCCCTGATAACAAACGGAAAAAGAAATTGAAAAAAAAAATCCATATAAATAAATATGCCTGCACATATATATTACAATTATTTATTACAAAATATCCAATTATAACACTAAAACATACTAACCTATTATAATTGGTCCGAATTGTGGGTCATCAAGGTGGCACTGCAATGGGCACTCACTGGCACCTGCATGATTGCTGGATCACCTTCCTCAGGAGCGTGTCTTGGCTTGTTGGAGGGAGGGAGGTCTAGGAAGGTGTGTGAGGAGGGTCTAGGAGGGTTGAGGAAGGTGTGTGAGGAAGGTTGAGTAAGGTTGAGGAGGTGTCAGTGTCGTGCCTCACAGCTCTCCACCATCTGTCACTGAATATTACTCTTCTTCGCGCTAAAGCGACTTTCTTTTACTGATAAACACGGCGACTGAGTGCCAGATTTGCTGCTCTTAGCTTCTAACGCTTCATCTATATATGTCATTGTGCAGTAGACACAAGAATGCGCTATTCCAAGAGCGAGAATGGAGCGCGCATCGACGAAAGCGTCTACATTCAACAGGACACACGAGGTGACTGAGGGCTTGTGGCCTGCTCAACCCCACGAGAGATGAAAGAGTTGCCAATGAGTGTATATTTACTCTTCATACATACAGAATTATTTACGACGTTATTACGAAAAAATTGACGTTTAGAACGTACGACGCAATACCTTCGGCGCGCCACAGCTGCGGGACACCGGATTGTGCACAATTACGCATGGAAATGTGCCATAAATTCGTCAATTTATATCGTAAAAGCATTCTGATTGCACCAGTGTGTTGCCAGAACTACGTAGTATTTTGATAAATATTTCAAAATATTACGATTTTTTCCCGAATTTTTTCGGTGAAAAACCCCCACCACTACCACTAATGGTAGTGTAAACATAAATTAAACCATTTCATTTACGATCGAATGCTATGGAGAGTATAAATATCATCTCCATTTCTCGTTTGAGATCATTTATCGAGAATATGATAATTATTAAATCCCTATAATTGCAACCCAATTCCTATTAATGCATTTCATCCATAATTGCGCGGAAAATAATTATTCGTGATTAATAATTTCTGTGGTGAATGCGAGAAGCGGGTTGAGGGAGGAGGCAGACGCCTTTACACACGAGGCAGCCCTGGCGTGGAGAGTGGCGAGACGCATGGTGGTGACTGGGGAGTTCTTATCGACAAGAATTACATTGATACCCAGTTAACAAGTAACAATTACTTATCCACGTATTCTCTAGTGCCCAGCCAGTTAATAACGCATCAACAATTGAAGCCACGACCTGTAATTACGCGTGCACAGCAGTGAACGCTTGGGACCGGCTGACGCGATCTCGGCAGACTTCAGTATTTAATACGCTCATGTTAAGTATATATTTCTGGTCTGATGCATCACTCGAGATTGTATATTTATGAGTAGTCTGTCGTTAGGATGTGTAACCAACAACCACACAACGTTAGTAAAATTCTTTATTTTTCTCAGTTTATTGAATACTTGAAATAATTTGTAGCCAAATCAAATGCTACTTTAATTCTCTTGATTGCAGCGTGTATACGAGGAGCCAGCAAGTTCTTTCTCATCAGTAGTGTTATTCACTTCGGGTTCTTTCTTTATTGGATCCTGTGACCACGAGGACGAATGACGAAATGATGTTACAGAAATCATTTTAAAGCTAAGACATTTTTCGTACAAATTTATTTAACATGATTATTGATTCCTAGATAATTCATATAGTATCTTTACAGTATATAATTATTGCCAGAATTTATGATTTGGTAATTAATGTGTTTTTGCTCTGACTGTTGCTCAGTAATTCATAATCTTAAATATTCATAATTTGAGTTATCATATCTTTGAATCTATTGTAGTTTAGATTTATCATGTTATTAACTCAACAATGAACTAGTGACGAACCACACTGGTTTCTAGATATATATGAACTTCTATAAATAACCCCCCAATGTTGATATTTGAGGCTTTGGCTTTAATTAATAATACAGTCTTCATTATTTTCAAGTGATCATTCATTGAATTAGTTTCCATAGACACTGGTTCTCTAGTGTCATTCTAATGATCACTATTATTCGTTTTCCCTCTTTTCTCAAAAGTGGGTGGTCCTTCGATTGATTTAAATACAATAATCAATTAATTTAGTATATGACTTCAAGCCCCAGATACCCAACATTTTGGTCCTTAATGATCCGGATACCAATTAATATTAAACTATATCGGTTCTCAGAGACCAAAGAACATTTTGGTCCTTAACGAACCGGCTACACACCAATTTTTCCTGCTTATACCTCATGTATAAGCAGGAAAAATTTTTCCAATTTTTCCTGCTTATGTATAAAGCAACTATATATTCATTATTACACCACAAGTTAATCCATGCCAACCTCTTAGGTAGGATTTTAGGCTGTGATTGTGCTGAATTTGACACAAATACAGACTAAATAAATTTATAGTTTCTTAGGTAGAAATTCTTACAACTAGTCTTGTACTAGTTAGTAGTGCATACATTATACATTCTTGTGCTGACCCTACCAAGGGTGGGATTCAAACATTATAGTAACTCTGATTAGAGTGTAACCATATTAATTATTTGTGTACTCATTATTTATATGTGTGATTTTGAGTGCTGCTGAATGATCACCATTACATCTAATGGTGATAAGGAAGAGCTAGCCGGACGAAAGTTAATGGTGACATGCAAGCACTGCTCAAAATCTTTAGCTACTTATTGTTAGGTAGGTACATTTAACCTCAAGTGAGGTAGAGTTTAATTTAGCCAGAATTAATTTAGGCTATACTCAATATTACTTATCAACTAATGAACAAGTACCCAAGCTTCATTAGTAATACTCATTCAAGTCCTATGAAATTTGGACTTAAATTAACATGGCTACTCCTGAACAATTAAGGAGAACCTATATTGGCCTTAAAGGTCATTTAACTAGACTAATTAACAAGTCTGATAGCTTGTCTAAAGCAACTCCCATTGATTACTATCTACTAGAAACATCAGTGAGAGTAGCTAATCTTAAATTTGATCAAGTTAGATCTACAAGCCAGTCTTATCTCGACTCACTGAATGCCACTGAAACTGATCCTGAGGAAATAGATCAAATTATAGCGATATTCCCAGAATGAAGATGAGACTCAAGATAAATTTGATGTACTATCCAATATAGTAAAACATCAATCCACACAAATACTACTATGTCTCAATCCAGTAATCAATTACCTGAGGTTCGTCTACCTACTTTAGACTTACCTACATTTGCAGGGCTGGATGAAGAAAATTGGGACACATTTTGGACTTCATTTGAAGTTCATATCCATAACAGGTCTTCTCTTCACCCAGTTTCTAAATTCTCATACCTGATTAGTCTTCTCAAAGGGGAGGCTAAAAAGGTCATACATAACCTAGCTCTCACTGAGAGTAATTATGAGGAAGCTATAAAACTACTGAAGTTGAACAATTGCAACAAGGAGTTGAGTATAGCTAACTTTTATTACCAGTTGCTAGATCTGAATGCACCAAGTAACAGACCAGACTCACTTCAAAGCTTCAGGCTAGAAGTAGAGTCTCTAGTGAAGGCCTTAAGTACTAAAGTTGATGTACCAGCCTCAGAATGGTCAATCAAGTTACTTTTGCAGAGGAAATTACCTCGAAATATCTTAGCAGAAATCTGCTCACACTATAAAACCGAGTTTCTCACTCTCGAGCAAATATTCGAGGGGCTGAGAATAACAGTTAACAGGTTGAAGACTCATGATAAGATTAACCTGAGTCTAAACCACCTAACATTGACAACTCAGTCAAAACCAAATTGACTTTGAATAAGTCCAATAAATTCAAACCTAAGACTACTCCATCCACTGGNGCCTCCACACCCAGCTGATGCCTCCACAACCAGTTGATGCCTCCACTCCCAGTTGATGCCTCCACACCCAGTTGATGCCCCACTCCCAGTTGCTGGTCCACACCCAGCTGATGCCTCCACTCCCAGTTGATGCCTCCACACCAGCCGCGGCCTTTACACCCAGCCGCGGCCTACACACCCAGCTGATACCTCCACACCCCGTTGATGCCTCCACTCCCAGTTGATGCCTCCACTCCCAGTTGATGCCTCCACACTCAGCCGCGGCCTCCACACCCACTTGATGCCTCCACACCAGTTGCTGGCTCCACACCAGTGATGCCTCCACACCCAGTTGATGCCGCTCACACCAGTTGCTGGCTCACACCCAGTTGGGCTCCACACCATGTGCTGGCTCCACACCCAGTTGCTGGCTCCACACCAGTTGCTGGTCCACACCCAGTTGCTGGCTCCACACCCAGTTGCTGGCTCCACACCGTTGCTGGCTCCACCCATGTGCTGGCTCCACACCCAGTTGCTGGCTCCACACCCAGTTGCTGGCTCCACACCCAGTTGCTGGCTCCACACCCAGTTGCTGGCTCCACACCCAGTTGGGCTCCCACCCAGTGCTGGCTCCACACCCAGTTGACGCCTCCACACCCAGTTGACGCCTCCACACCCAGTTGCTGCTCCACACCCAGTTGACGCCTCCACACCCAGTTGACGCTCCACACCCAGTTGCTGGCTCCACACCCGTTTGACACTCCACAACCAGTTGCTGGCTCCACACCCAGTTGCTGGCTCCTTACCCAGTTGACAACCTCCACACCCAGTTGCTGGCTCCACACCCAGTTGACACCTCCACACCCAGTTGACACCTCCAACCCAGTTGCTGGCAGTTGCTTTCCCTGATCCAGTGTTGTGTTTGCCCACCTCTTTAGAACAATGCACAGTTTAACTCTCCCAACCGAGTGAAATGGAAGAGGTCCCAGCAGTCAGGCAGGACTCCACAAGCCTTTAGGTGCCAACAACTACTCTTAAAAGAGGTTTTGCCGAGTATGCAACAGAAAACCGCCATAAACTCCAACGGTGTGTCATCCGCTTTCACACCTTCAACGAGGTAAAATGCAGTGGGTTCCTCCAGCTTCCAAAGGGAAGCAATGGCCAGCTGCCATTGACAGTTAGGAAGAGACTCCCATTAATCTAATCTCATCTGAAAACCTCATCAAGTGATCATAGCGACGTCTGCTAGAACATAACACGCATCCCAGAACCAGCCGCCCAAATGCAGCAGCCAAACTCTGTAATCTTCTGAAAAGGGTCAATGATGCCCTGGAAAACATTCAAGCGTGGCATAATGTCCTTCTGTTTGGCAATGTAAGAGTCACCGTCCCTCCAAGGAGGACAAATCCTTGCTTCTCGGTC
Source organism: Procambarus virginalis (assembly GCA_020271785.1). Classification (NCBI taxonomy): domain Eukaryota; kingdom Metazoa; phylum Arthropoda; class Malacostraca; order Decapoda; family Cambaridae; genus Procambarus; species Procambarus virginalis. The sequence goes on from WNGS01007346.1 coordinate 56,960, forward strand.
CTGAGAGCGATAATGAGTACCCAAGGGGGGATAACCTAGTTCGCCTGCCTCTCCGAGCAAAAGCCACCCACCGCAGAAATGGTAACAACAACATACCGGAAACGTACAAAATCAGAGCACAAATTACCAAGAAATTGAAGAGGGAAATACCGCAAGTGCTATTAGTGTCCTCACCAGTGACGAAAATTACTCCTCGAAACTCAGCCACAGCACAGACCTTGCAAATCAAGCACACTAGAGCCCCTCAAGGTGACAACATCGTTCCGCCATCAGCCGACACCATTTCAGACCCATTAATCGTTGTGTGAATCTGAAGTCTACAAAGCAGCCCTTCTTTTCCACCTGGGTCAGCAGGCGGCTTTACAGAGTTAAAACCTCAACACATCAAGCAAATGTTAAATCCTGCGGTTGGTGATGCTACCTTACCTTGAGGATACCTTGAGGTGCTTCCGGGGCTTAGCGTCCCGCGGCCCGGTCATCGACCAGGCCTCCTGGTTGCTGGGCTGATCAACCAGGCTGTTGGACGCTGCTGCTCGCAGCCTGACGTATGAGTCACAGCCTGGTTGATCAGGTATCCTTTGGAGGTGCTTATCCAGTTCTCTCTTGAACTGTCAGGGGTTTGCAATTTATGTCCCTTATGTGTAGCGGGAGCGTGTTGAATAGCTCGGGCCTCTGATGTTGATAGAGTTCTCTCTCAGAGTACCAGTTGCACCTCTGCTTTTCAACGGGGGTATTCTGCACATCCTGCCATGTCTTCTGGTCTCATGTGATGTTATTTCTGTGTGCAGGTTGGGACCAGCCCCTCTAATATTTTCCACGTGTAAATTATTATGTATCTCTCCCGCCTGCGCTCAAGGGATTACAGATTTAGGCTCTTAGTCGGTCCCAATAGTTTAGATGTTTTACTGAGTGGATTCTAGCAGTAAGGACCTCTGCACGCTCTCCAGGTCAGCAATTTCTCAAGCTGTGAAGGGGCTGTCATTGTGCAGCAGTACTCCATTCTAGAGAGCACAGCGTTTTGAAAAGTGTCATCATCGGTATAGCATCTCTAAGTGAAAAGTTCTTGTTATCCAACCTGTCGTTTTTCTTGCAGTTGTGACTGCTACTGTATTGTGTTCTTAAAGGTAAGGTCTTCCGACATGAGTACACCCAGATCCTTTACATTGTCTTTTCGTTCTATGTTATGATTTGTCTGAGTTTTGTATGTGGTTTCCGTTTTTATATTTTCATTTTTTCCATAGCGAATGAGTTGGAACTTATCTTCGTTAAACACCATATATTTTCTGTAGCCCATAGAAAGACCTGATCTACATCTGACTGGAGGTTTGCCGTGTCCTCTATGTTGCCTACTCTCATGAAGATTCTAGTGTCATCTGCAAAGGATGATACAGTGCTATAGGTTGTGTTCTTGTCTATGTCCGATATGAGGATGAGAAAAAGTACTGGAGCAAGCACAGTACCCTGGGGGACTGAGCTCTTAACGGTTGATGGGCTGGATTTTATTTTGTTGACTATTACACATTGGGTTCTGTTGGTCAGGAAATTGTAGATCCATCTTCCTATTTTTCCAGTAATTCCTTTTGAGTGCATTTTATGTGCAATAACACCATGGTCACATTTATCAAAAGCTTTTGCGAAATCTGTGTAAATTACATCAGCGTTTTGTTTATCTTCCATAGCATCTAATGCCATATCATAGTGGTCCAGCAACTGCGACAGGCAAGAGCGCCCTGTTCTGAAACCATGTTGTCCGGGGTTATGGAGATGCTGTGATTCCACGTATTTTGTGAGCTTACTTCTTAGCACTCTCTCAAAATTTTTTATGATGTGCGATGTTAACGCTATTGGTTTGTAATTTTTTGCCTCTGCCTTATTGACTTGTGCTATGCTGCACAAGATCTTCTTATGGAACGCACAAGGTTCGTCAACATGTGCCTGGCTGGTGATATACATGAGGTCATCAAGCCCCTCTTTTTCGGTGCCTCCCTCTGTGCTCTCACAAAGAAGGACGAAGGAATCAGGCCAATCGCTGTTGGCAACACTCTCCGACGCCTTATTGCCAAGGTTGATATGAGGGTTGTCAGCCAGAAAACGGCTGAATTGATGAAACCAATCCAGCTAGGATTTGGAATCCCCCAAGGCTGTGAAGCGGCTGCCCATGCAGCACGAGCATACATCACCAACATTTCTGATGAAAAGGCCCTGCTCAAACTGAACTTTAAGAATGCCTTCAACATAGTCAGAAGAGATGCAGTAATTTTTGCCGTACATCGCCATTTCCGGCCGCTCTAGCCGTTCATACTATCGTGCTACAGTGGTGAGTCAAAACTGCTCTTTGGTGAACATGAAATCAGATCATGTGAAGGGGTTCAGCAAGGTGATCCTCTTGCTTCCCTTCTTTTCTGCTTAGTCTTAAAAGAAATCACCGAAAGCTTGTCCAGCGAGTTCAACATCTGGCTTTTGGATGATGGCACTATAGATGGCACTGTAGACCACCTCTTGGCAGATATCAGGAAAATAAGGGAGCAAGAAGTAAGGCTGGGTCTCGTCCTGAACCCTTCCAAGTGTGAAGAAGTCTCCTCCAACCCAGACATCGTAGCTAGAATAAGGTCTGCCTTGCCTGGGGCCCATATCATTAGGGCCGAGAACAGCACCCTCCTTGGAGTCCCCCTCGGGCCTAACGCCATTGAGGAGATCCTTGACAAGAAAATCGCAGACCTAAGGAGGATGGAAGACAGAATAGGTGACATCGATGCCCACGATGCTTTTTATCTCCTCACCAAATGTCTATCCCTTCCGAGTCTAACCTACTTTCTGAGGTGCGCCCCATCTTACGACAACCGAAAGCTTGAAGAGTATGACTTCTTACTGAAGACCATGCTGGAAAAAGTTGTTAACTTCTCCCTCAACGAATGCCAGTGGAAACAAGCCACTCTTCCTGTTAAGCTCGGTGGCTTGGGTGTCCGCACCGCCACCCAAATTGCTGTCCCAGCCTTCCTGTCTTCCTCCTCAACATCAGATGATCTGATTAAGGAAATTCTACCTGACACCCTGAATGATGTAGCTGGGATACAGGACCCCCACTACACGGAATGCGACACGAAATGGGGTGCCATAGTAGACCCAGCACTCAGACCAGCCATGCCGAATGCCAAGAAACAATCCAGTTGGGACAGCCCCATTGTAGACAAAGAAGCCACAGCTTTCCTGGAGGCAGCAACAACCCCCAGTGATCGTGCACGCCTCACAGCTGTGCAGGCTCCCCATGCAGGGGACTTCCTTTTGGCAGTCCTTATGTCTGTGACAGGTACACGTCTTGATATGCAGGAGCTCCGTATTACAGTCGCTCTCTGCCTTGCTGCCCCTATCCACACTGTTCATAGGTGTATTTGCGGCGAGTCAGATGATGACGAATATGGATTGCATGGCCTTCACTGTGGAAAATTTGGTGGTTGGCACACTAGACACGACGAAGTCAATGACATCATTAAAAGAAGCCTTGCCTCTGTTCAGTGTCCAGTGGAGAGAGAGCCCCACAACCTACTGAACCGTGACTCTGTTAGCTTTGCCGGCCGACCAGACGGAATCACACTGCGTCCGTGGAAGAGTGGCAGACAGTTGGCATGGGACTATACTTGCATATCCACCCTGGCAACCACATACATCAACCTCTCTGCCGGCACAGCAGGAGCCGCGGCGACATCCAGAGAAAGACACAAGTCAGCCTAGTACAGGCAATTAGATCATCGGTACAACTTCGTTCCAATAGGGTCTGAGACCCTAGGCCCATGGGGAGAGAGTGCAAGAAGGTTTCTTAAGGATCTTGGTTCCAAGCTCATTGACACCACAAGAGAACCTAGAGTGGCAAGTTTTCTCTTTCAGCGCCTCAGTGTCGCAATCCCGGGGGAGAATGCCCGCTGCATCCTTGGTTCCTGCCCAGCATCGGAGGAGTTCGAGAAAATCTACAGTCTCTAGGAAGCGAACTTTTTTTTGTGTCCTCTTAATATTCATTTTTTGAATAAAATCAGATATGTAACTGTATAACCTTGCATAATAAAGTGTACACCATAAAAAAGGGGGGTGAAAGGAGAAGCGAACACTCATACATATTTAGAGTTAAATGGCAAGTATTTCCCTGAATGCTCTGTCTTCCCTTCTCTGACGCTGTGGGTCCCTATAATTGTACCAGAGGTGGTACCCCCCTATATATATTTTTATGATAATCTCCTTCAAGAGAGATTTGGCCTGCTCTTTCCTATCGTCATGTTACTTCAGTACATCTACAACATCTAGATACTACAAGCAAGTGTAGTACATATTGAGGAAAATACGTTTCTACCAGGGGCATACATATCCGACACTCGCTCTCCACCTCCCCCCTCCACCTTCGTCGATCACCAAACCACCACTTCCAGCCAGCACGCGTCCCATTGGTGGATCGTCATCTGCACTCCACTTCAGCACCATCTATATAGCCGATGACTGAGCGTGTACAAGCCATTGGATTTAGAATATTCTGTGCTCTCAAAGCTGACACACCTATCTAATATACGCTCTGTGTAATAGTGGATGTGTTTAGCCAGCAAATATTCTCAGCACCTGTTAATTCATTTTTTGTCTTTATTCATCATAGAGTAACATAACCACTGTTTTATTTTATGTTATTTTTTTACTTTATTATCTTGTTTGTTTGCACTGTACATAGCCAAGGGATTATTTTTGCTCATATTTGTTTTCAAGTTAATTAAAGTTTCATTGTTCATACGATTTGTTTTGTGTGTTTTCCCTTACTTTACCACAGGAGGCAACAGCCATGCAGTCAACTTTTTTTTGTAAATGTGATTGGCATCGACATCAGCCATTAGGAGGACTGCCAAACACCTACACTTCTTTTTTCCATCACATTTAATGGGGGCCTGTCCTAGGAGCCTCACTCAGGTACTATTACTAGAACATCAATTTGTGGTAAGTGCACTTGGCTTTGATACAGTTGCTTTTCAATATTTTCATAACTTTTAATATTTATATGGTGCTGTGTATTTTGTGCATTCCGAGGGTAACATATTGTGAGTGTTGGATAACTGTGGATTACGTGGTGACTGGAGGCCTCAGTCACTCTTAATTGGTTGTCCATCCCTCAGTGTTATTACTCGTTTATTCCACATTTTTCGTCCCTAGGATATTTCTCAAATTCAGACAGATCATCATTTTGATACCCTGGTACTTTGGTTTATCTTCGGGTCACGTACCCTATCTTCTGCAATCCAACCAAAGGAGGATACAGAGGGCCATAGTTCCTCTAGCACGGACTACGCTGTTGAGTTGGGACCTCAACAGCAGTTCTCGTCACCAGTTGACACTCGCACCCCTACACGTCGGTCAGAGATGATGATATTTACTCAGGTAGGGAATTAGCTTTCTTTTTTCAGAGCACAAAGAACGCTAATTCTGTAAGTATCATATAATTAAGTAGGAAACCCCTTGCTTCTGTCCTATAGAGACCCGGCAAGGTATCCCTACATTTTTGGCCTACACTTTCACTTTTGAAACAATTAAAAGTTTCATTTGTTTTCGAAACTATCGGTTTCATTTATTTAGTAGGGTTTTCTTGCCCTTATTCTCTTATATTGCGTACCGGGTACAAGATTTCCTGCGATTTTGATTGACTAATTATTTAACATCTAATATTAACGTTAATTGTTAACAATTAAAATTCCACAGGATAGTTACCAGTTGCCAAGTCATCCTGTTACTGACAATTACAATATCACAGGTATATTCGCCGCACATTTATTTGCTATCTTAAAATGTTTCGTCTCTCAGCATTTCATAGTGATCCACCAAGTGAAGTAGGGAACTTAATTTATGCCAAGAGGACAGAATTACAAACTCTAGCACATGAGTATCAACTAGATGTTCCCCATGGAGCCAACAAAAGTGACTTGCACAACATTATCCTGGACCACCTCTTAGATGAAGGAATTATAGACTCTGATTCTCACGATAACTACTCTATTGCAGATCGGCATGCTCTGGCAGCTATGAAGTTAAAGCTCGAATTAGCAAAAATAGAGCGGGAACAGCAAAGAGAAGCTCTCCAGATAAAGACAGACGAGGCTACCATAAAGAAAGAAGAACAGGAACGCGAGGTGCCCTAAAGAAAGAAGAACAGGAACACGAGGTGGCCCTAAGGGAATGCGAAGCTGCCCTAAAGAAAGAAGAGGCTGCCATAAAGAAAGAAGAAGCTGCCCTAAAGAAAGAAGAACAGGAACGTGAGGTTGCCCTACAACATGAGCATGAGTACAGCTTGAAACAAGAAAACGTGACCTGGAGATACAACGTGAGCATGATAAGCAGCAAGCTGATAGGGCTCTAGTTTATCGTGGACAAGAACTTAACCTGGAAAATACACATCACAATCAGCGCCAACAAGCTACAGCTAGTCTCCCAGTAAGCTTCAATATCTCCCATGCAAGTAAGTTAATGCCAACATTCGTTGAGACGAAGAGAGATGTGTTTTTTAATACTTTTGAGGCCCTAGCTAAAAAACTTAGCTGGCCTGAAGATCAATGGTCTACCCTTCTCAGAGTGCATCTCACAGGTAGAGCTGCGATTACTCTCAGTACCTTAGCGTCTGAGAATGACTACCAGACCCTAAAGCAAGCAGTTTTAGACGCCTACCTTCTATCCACCGAAAGCTACAGACGAAAATACCGTGATTATCTAAAGGCAAGTACCACCACCCTTTTAGAATTTGCCAATACTAAGAAAAGATATTTCATGAAATGGCTGGAAGCAGCACATGTCTCTACATTTTCAGAACTCGTCAACCTCATTCTAGTTGAGGAATTCTTTAGACGTGCTCCCCCTTCCATTCGTTTATATTTAGCAAACACCGGCTAACACCTGACCCACCTTCCAGTAAGAAGTCTTGGTCTAGTTATGACAAAGTGAGTACCGATCAGGCGAGCTCTCAATTGTATTGTAAGTATTGCAAGCTCTATGGACATGCCATAGACAAATGTGGAAATGCTCAATACAAAGCCTATAGTGAAACTCCTAAACCCAAACCGACTCCTCCTAAGTTCGGTAAGCCTGTGATGAATGTTGGTGTTCATGTTAATGATCTTTCTCTCTTTAGCAAACACCTGTATCCTGGAACTGTCTCTACCAACAGTATAGATTCGGAGGGACGTTTCAAATTGAAGATCATGAGGGACACAGCGGCTCTTCAGTCAATAATATTGAAATCTTCTGTGCCTAACATCACCTACACCGGGGAAACCGTCCTTGTCACTGACCTCACTGCTACCGCTCCGTATCCACTCGCCAGAGTCCACCTGGATTGTCCTTTCGTGACCGGTGAAGTCCAAGTCGCCATCAGGGAAAAGCCTTTTCCCATGTCAGGAGTACAACTTCTCCTGGGCAATGACTTGACCGAAGATCTGCAACCTTCCAACCTGATCATCATGGACAAACCCCAGGTATGTGACTCTGTAGTGGACAACACCATCTTAAAGTATGTTACAGCAGAGGTCCAAGAAAGTGATGAAGTCTCTCCTCCGGTTTTGGTGACCACCCGTGTGCAAGCTGCACGCCCTCAACCAGCTGACTCTACTGCTACCGCTGTCCCTCACGACCATCAGAATCTACCACCGAATCTTACTATGTTGGCGTTCCGTAAGTTACAGAGGGAGGATCCTTCATTAACACCATTATTCTTCCAGGCTGAGACTCAACCTGACAGTATCCCTGGGTTCTTCCTAGAGAATCAGTTGCTCTACCGAAGGTACAGATCCAGTAAGCTGACGGAGGATGACGATTGGGCTAATGTCGACCAACTAGTAGTTCCCACCAGCCTACGGCCCGATATTCTACACCTGGCCCACGGAGCGCTTTCTCACTATGGTTTTAACAAAACCTATCACTGAATCACACAAGACTACTACGGGCCAGGTATGGTTAAAGATGTCAAAAGTTACGTACAACAGTGTCATGTATGTCAGATGGCAGCAAAACCTAACCTCCCGATTCCCAAGGCTCCTTTAATTCCTATCCCGGTGCCTGCGGAACCTTTCCACAGAATCATCATAGACTGTGTTGGTCCTTTACACCGGACCAGTTCTGGCAACGCTTATATACTAACCATCCTGTGTCCAACCTCCAGATTCCCCATAGCAGTTCCTGTAAAGAACATTACGGCTGCTACGGTGGTGAAACAACTATTGAAGATCTTTACCCAATACGGATTTCCTCGGGAGATTCAAAGCGACTGTGGCACCAACTTCACAATTGATCTCTTCAAGAAGACACTGGAAGAATTCAACATCACTCAGGTATTGTCCAGCCCCTATCATCCTGCTTCACAGGGTTCTCTTGAACGTAGTCACCAAACGATAAAAGCATTCCTAAAGAAATTTTGCAATGAAACCTTGAAAGACTGGGATAAACAACTTGACATCATCATGTGCATATTCAGAAGTCTCCCAAATGAGTCTCTAGGAGTATCTCCTTATGAGATGCTGTACGGACGTAAGTGCCGTACTCTTCTTAAAGCTTTTAAAGACTCTCTACATAATGCCACCTTCAGTGACCCTCAGAATGTGCTCCAGTTTCTTCAAAACTTAAAACACATTCTAGAGAGAGTACGTAAATTTGCTAATGACAATTTATTGAAAGCTCAAGCTAGGAAGATGACTCATTTTGACCAACGCAGCAAAATCAGGAAATTTAAAACAGGAGACTTCGTGTTGGCATGTTTTCCGATCCCAAGGTTCTCCATTGCAAAATAAATTTTCAGGACCCTACCGCATCAAGGAGTGCAGAAACAACCACAACTACGTTCTTGAGACTCCAGATAGGCGGCGGAGGACCCAGCTGTGCCACGTCAATCTTCTAAAAGAGTATAAAGTTATTCCCCCCCACTGTGCTAATATCACTCTCCACTTTCAAAGATCCATACCTCCACAGTGAGACCTTCCCTGGTTCTCCTCCGGAAAGCACTGACTCTGAGTCAGTGCCTTCCAACTTGGAAATCTTTAATGATCTTCCTACCTATTTACAGGACGGTAATAGTGCTCCTCTCATCAAAGTTCTTCAAGAACATCAGAAGTTGTTCAGCGATGATCCCCAGGAGTGTAATATGGTTCAGCACGACATCCAGCTGCTTCATGCTACCCGGCCGATTCGCCAACCCTTCTACCGTATCAGCCCGTACAAAAAGGAAGTTATGCGTGCTGAAGTACAATACCTTCTGGATCATGGGTTGGCCACCCCTTGTGAGTCCCCATGGGCCTCACCCTGCATCTTGGTGCCGAGGCGTACTTTACCGCACGGTAAAGTACGCCTTTGTAACGATTATAGGAAACTGAACCTTGTGACCGTCAAGGATGCTTATCCTTTACTACGTATAGATGATATCCTTGACGCAGTAGGTAATGCCAATTATTTATCCGAAATTGATTTGTTAAAGGGCTATTATCAAATCAGCCTGACAGAGAGAGCTAAGGAAATATCTGCCTTCACCACTCCTTTTGGCCTATACAGATATGAACGCCTTCCTTTTGGACTGTGTAACGCCCTGGCCACCTTCCAGCGAGCTGTCAACCGCGTCATCTACGGCCTAGATCACACCTACGCCTACTTGGACGACATCGTTGTGGCAACTAACACCTGGAGCGAACATCTGCTCCAGCTGCAACGACTGTTCTCCAAGCTCCTGACAGCCGGCCTTACCATCAACTTGGGCAAGTCCACGTTTGCCAAAGGTAAAGTGCGTTATCTGGGTCATGTGATAGGGAGTGGCAGCATAGCTCCTTTAACAATTCACACTCAAGCCATTCAGCATTACCCACAACCTACGACCAGGAAGCAGTTCCTGTGCTTCCTTGGACTTGCATCTTACTATCGTAGGTTTGTGAAGAATTTCAGTACGGTAGCGACACAAGTGATTAATCTGACCAGCCCCAAGCAACGGTATCATTGGACCATTCAACAGACCGTTGCCTTTGAACAACTTAAATCTCTGCTATGTTCTGATCCCATTCTCGACTCTCCAGATATCACGAAGCCCTTCATCATCAATGTCGACGCCAGTGGTACCGGCATCAGGGGCGTCCTAATGCAACAACGAGGCGAGGAGGTTCTTCCTGTCAGCTACTACAGCTAAGGTTGAAGCCCCATCAAAAGAACTACATCACTATAGAAAAGGAACTCCTCTCCATCGTCCTGAATCTGCAACATTTCGAACCTTACCTACAGGGGAATCGGTCTATTACCATCTACTCAGACCATAATCCCCTGCGGTTCCTACAACAGGCCCAATTCAGCAGTCAACGTCTTCTACGCTGGGCTCTGTACTTACAGAATTTTAATCTGGAGATCTTCTACACCAAAGGATCGGACAACATCATAGCCGACGCCCTTTCCAGAGTCTACGAGGTAGAGACAGCTACTCCTACTTCTACACCAGCTACTGGTTGATGGGGTTCTGGGAGTTTTTCTACTCCCCAAGCCCGGCCTGAGGCCAGACTTGACTTGTGAAAGTTTTGTCCACCAGGCTGTTGCTTGGAGCGGCCCGCAGGCCCACATACCCACCACAGCCCGGTTGGTCCGGCACTCCTTGAAGGAAACAATCTAGTTTCCACTTGAAGTTGTCCACGGTTGTTCCTGTAATATTTCTGGTACTCGCTGGTAGGGCGTTGAACAACCGTGGACCTCTGATGTTCATACAGTGTTCTCTGATTGTGCCCATGGCACCTCTGCTCTTCACTGGATCTATTCTGCATTTTCTTCCATGTCGTTCACTCCAGTACGTTGTTATTTTACTGTGCAGATTTGGGACTTGTCCCTCCAGTATTTTCCATGTGTATATTATTTGGTATCTCTCTCGTCTCCTTTCTAGTGAGTACATTTGGAGAGCTTTGAGTCGATCCCAATAATTTAGGTGCTTTATCTCGTCTATGCGTGCCGTATATGTTCTCTGTATTCCCTCAATTTCAGCAATCTCTCCTGCTCTGAAGGGGGAAGTGAGTACTGAGCAGTACTCAAGACGGGACAACATAAGTGATTTGAAGAGTACAACCATTGTGATGGGATCTCTGGGCTTGAAGTTTCTCGTAATCCATCTTATCATTTTTCTGGCTGATGCAATTCTTGCTTGGTTATGCTCCCTAAACGTTAGGTAGTCGGACATCATTATTCCCAAATCCTTGACATGCTGTTTTCCTACTATGGGCAGATTCGATTGTGTTTTGTACCCTGTATTATGTTTAAGATCCTCATTTTTGCCGTATCTGAGTACCTGGAATTTTTCTCCGTTAAACATCATGTTATTTTCTGCTGCCCAAACGAAAACTTTCTTAATATCTGTTTGTAGTTTATCAATGTCTTCAGCAGAGGTAATTTTCATGCTAATTTTTGTATCATCTGCAAAGGATGACACGAAGCTGTGACTAGTGTTTTTGTCTATATCTGATATGAGAATAAGGAACAGCAGTGGTGCAAGGACTGTCCCTTGAGGTACAGAGCTTTTAACTGCGCTCAGACTCGATTTTACTTTGATTGACTGTTACTCTTTGTGTTCTGTTCGACAGGAAATTGAGTATCCAGCGTCCTACTTTACAAGTTATACCCATCTTGGTTATCTTGAGATGATTTCGGGGCTATTTAGTGTCCCCGCGGCCCGGTCCTCGACCATGCCTCCTCCCCCAGGAAGCAGCCCGTGACAGCTGACTAACACCCAGGTACCTATTTACTGCTAGGTAACAGGGGCATAGGGTGAAAGAAACTCTGCCCATTGTTTCTCGCCGGCGCCTGGGATCGAACCCAGGACCATAGGATCACAAGCCCAGCGTGCTGTCCGCTCGGCCGACCGGCTCCAATTGACCAATTGACCTCATTTTGTGTACAATCACTCCATGGTCACATTTGTCGAATGCTTTTGCAAAATCTGTGAACACGACATCTGCATTATGTTTTTCCTCTAATGCCTCAGTGATTTTGTCATAGTGGTCAAGTAGCTGTGAGAGGCATGATCTTCCTGCTCTAAATCCATGTTGGCCTGGATTGTAGAGGTCATTGGTTTCCATGAATCTAGTGACCTGACTCCTGATCACTCTCTCAAATACTTTTATTATGTGGGACGTTAGTGCAACTGGTCTATAATTCTTTGCCAATGCTTTGCTACCATCCATGTGTAGAGGGGCAATGTCTGCTGCTTTAAGCGCATCTGGCATCTCCCCTGTGTCCAAGCTCTTCCTCCACACTATACTGAGTGCCTGTGCTACTGGCACTTTGCATTTCTTTATAAATATTGAATTCCATGAGTCTGGACACGGGGCTGAGTGCATGGGCATATTGTCAATTTCCCTTTCAAAATCTGCCAAATCGTGTTGATATCAATTATATTTACAGGTGTTTGAGTATCGTTCATAAAGAAATTGTCCGAATCTTCCACTTTCATGCTGAGTATTGGAGTGCTAAACATGTCCTCATACTGCTTTTTTAGGATTTCACTAATTTCTTTGTCATCCTCAGTGTATGAACCTTCACTAATACGAATAGGGCCAATACTGGCAGTGGTTTTCGCTTTTGATTTAGCATATGTGAAGAAATATTTAGAGTTTTTCTTTATTTCTTGAATTGCTTTCTGTTCTATTTGCCTTTCTTCAGTCTGATAGGAATGCTTCAGTCTCTGTTCGATTTCTTCAATCTCCCTGTTTAAATTATTTCTTCTCTGTATAGAGAGTCGTGTCTGCTTAAGCATTTCTGTTAATTTCTTCCTCCTTTTGTAATGTCGCCTGCGTTCTCTTTCTACATTGGACCTCTTTCTGGCTTTCCTCAAAGGAACATGTTTCAGACACACTTCATATGCTTCATATCTGCAGGAGCTGAAGTAGGCATTTGAGCGGAATTCTGTGTTGCGTTTCACTTACGAGATGGAGAAGGATGGGAAACTGCCCTTTCTAGATGTAACAGTCAGGGAAAGGAGCGGAGGTTTCCACACTGCAGTCTACACTAAGGAAACAAACATAGGAATGTGCCTCAATGCCAACAGTGACTGCCCAGACAGGTAGAAGAAGAGTGTTGTTAACGTTTATGTCGACCGTGCTTGTTACGAATCTTGTTAAGATCCTCTCATTACTCTTAATTATTCTATTACTGTATTGTCTTATTCTCTAATTATTATAGCATCCAGTTGTATGATATGAGATTTTGTATGTTATATGATATATATTATAGCATGTATTAGTGTGCTTGAGTTGCATATTATTGTATGAGGCTTTCGTGTTACAATTCTCATGTGTTTCTCTGTGGGGGTTGATCAGGTTGGATATGTGACGAGCGTGAGAAAGTGTTGTCAAGCGAGTGTTTATGATTTAACCTTGATTTAAAACTCCTATTTATTTGTCTGTAAATGCTATTGTATAAACTAATGTAATTGTGTACTCTTATGATTAATAATGTCTTGATATTTAGTACTACCATTTATTATTAGTAATTCCACAATGTTATGTGGATAGTTAGTTGATTTGTTAGTAGACGCTTGGCCTGTGGACCAACGCGTGGGTCAGTAGTGTGGTGGCTGTGGTCGAGTGGTGACATGTATTAAGTCCTTGATTTGTATATTTAGTCATTCAAAGTTTTTATTTCTGGTCAGATGATATTGTATTCTCTCAATTAAGTTTTTTAAGTGCTGTTGATATTGCTCATTGCTCGATAAGGATTTTATTTTAATTTGCATGCTGATAAATATTTCTGGCTTTATTACGTACCATTTAACTGTTATGTTTGTCCCCCTTAGCATAAATATATTGTTCCCCATTTTATGCAGTGCTTTATCTACCCCCTAGACTTATATTACAAAGGCCGATTTTAAATCTTTTATGTACACTGCTGGGAGAAGAACCTTATTTAGTCTCAAGGGTGGTAACAAATGGAGGCCTGTGTCCGGGATCTTATACCATAAATTCCCTGTAATGTTTGTACAATTAACAGTGCTAATTATTAATAGCAATTGCCTTCCTAGGTACTCTGTGATTATCTAGTGACGCCTAATCAAGCCTGTGTAATTATCTGTTCAATCTGAGCTGCTGTGAAAACTTTTCAACGCTTCACGATTTGAGGTAAGTGTTCAGCTTGTGCCAGGGGCCAAGCATAATTTTCAGTGTTGTTTCAAGTGTAAGTGGTGATTATTGAGCCAACCATGGAGGATCAGGTTGTTGCGCTGGTAGATCAGCCAAATTTTGGTAAAATTAAAGACTTAAAGAAGTCTGGTTTGTTGTTGCTGGCTGATAAATTGAACCTAGCAGTTTCCAGTAAAATGTTGAAAGCTCAAGTGTTAAGAGTTATTGTCACACACTTGGTGGAAGAGGAGAGACTTGACGAAGAGTGTTTAGGAGATTTAGACGAAGAGTCAGTTGACAAGGTGGCAATCTTAAAGTTGGAGTTGGAGACTAAATTAGAAATGGCTAGGCTGGAAGCAGACAAGCAGAGGTTGGAGTTGCAGAACCAGCAAAAACAACTTGAATTGGAAGCAGATAAGGAGAGGTTGGAGTTGCAGAATCAGCAAAAACAACTTGAGTTGGTAACTCAACAGCAGATGTTGGAGGCTCAAGTACAACTGGCAGAGCATGAGACTAAACAACTCGAAATTCAGCAGAGTATGGCTGAAAATAATAACAGGTTAGAACAGCAGAGGATTGCGGCAGGTTTGGGTGACACTAGTAATAATCCAGAGAGTACAAATAGTTCTTATAAGTACAGTAAACGTGTAGATTTGCCTAAGTTTAATGAAGAAGACCCAGAAATATTTTTCTTGCATTTTGAGAAACTAGCAGTCAGCATGAATTGGCCTGTAGATCAATGGGTTAGCATATTACAAGGACAATTTAAGGGTAAAGCTCAAGAGGTATTTGCATCATTGCCTGCTGAGAATTCTTTCGATTTTAAATTTGTTCAGCAAAGTATTTTAAATGCCTACCAGCAGATCCCAGAGGCACATAGAATAAAATTCAGAAGTTTAAAAAGAGCACATGACCAGACTATTTCTGATTTTGTAAGAGTAAAATTAAATCACTTTAACAGATGGATTAAAGCACTTAATATTACAGAGTTTGAGACTTTGAGAGACCTCATAGTAACTGAGGAAGTAATGGGATGTCTACCAGAGAAATTAGCTTTGTTTATGGCTGAAAATAAACAAACCAATGATCTTATAAAATTAGCCAAGCTAGCTGATGAGCATGACCTACTTACTAAAGTGCCTTTTAGAGCACCCATTAATCATTTCAATGTTAAAACTAATCATTATGCTCATAAACAACATGTTTTCCAGACTCGACCAGCTACTTCACCTTCTCCCCTTAACCCTTCTCCTGTAAAGCCTAAATCTGAGAAACAACCGACAGGGTTGTCAACCTTAAGTAATGTAGTGAATAAGCCTGCAGTGGGTTCGGCTATTCCGACCACTAGCAGGTATTGCACGCATTGCAGGAGAAGAGGTCATGTGGTAAATTCATGTTATGCTTTGCACCCAGAGTTGAGACCAACTGGTCTAATATTGAGTAGGGGTTTGCAAACCATTAATGCCAATGTTGCTTCAGTCATGCCCAAGTGGATGACTAATTTTGATCCATACCTACATTCGGGAACCCTATTATGTACTAGTGGAACCTGGAAACCAGTCCAGTTGTTAAGGGACACTGGTGCTTCCCAGTCTTTAATTTCTCGCCGTGTTCTTACTGATGTTAGCACAGAAGACACTGGAGAGGTAGTGTTATTGCAGGGACTTGGAGGGCTCATCCAGCGTGTACCATTAATTAAGGTTAACCTGAATTCTTCTATTACACCAGGTTGGTGCACTGTAGCAGTCAGTGAGCAGTTGCCCATTCCTGGGATTGATATAATTGTAGGTAATGACTTTGACAAATGTCAATTTAGTGGGACCGATTGTCCTGTTATGTATACTAAACCTAATGCAGTACTGGCTCAACCAGATGAGGATGATGGTGTCATTTATCCAGCCTGTGTTGTGACCAGATCCATGGGTAAGCAGAATGTGGTAAGTCCTGCTACTACCAAGGTGGATGTTCTCGAGGCCAGGACCCCTTCAGACAGGGAGGTGGAGGTGGACCTTGAAGATACATTTATAGCTCACGTGGATGTCGAGAGTGAGGCCGGTGCCAAAGCCCTAATTTATTCTGACCCAGATGGTCTGGAAGATGTGGCCCAGGTACCACTTCCTTGCCCGCTCGCTCCAGTTGTAGAGTTCCAGACCTTGCGTAAGTTACAGAGTACTGATCCCAGTCTAGCTGAGTGTTATGCAGAAGCAGCCGACTCCATCGATACTTTGGAGGAGAGTACGGGTTGTTATTTCAAGGATCAATGTCTGATGAGAAGATGGAGACCATCAGGAACTCCCTCATCAGAGGATTGTGAGTTTAACACCCAGCTCGTTGTGCCAACAGAGTATCGGGAGCAGGTATTGCAAGCTGCTCATGATGACCTGATGGGAGGCCATCAAGGTATTACCAGTATGTATCATAAGATCTGTAAACTTTTTTATTGGCCGAAACTTAAAAAAGATGTGGTCAGATATTGCCACAACTGTGTTGTGTGTCAGACTGTTGGTAAGCCTAATCAGACTGTGCCACGAGCACCATTATATCCTATTGTAGTGCCAGAGGAGCCATTTACTCATGTGGTACTGGATTGTGTCGGACCTTTACCCCGTACAAAATCCGGAAATATGTATATGTTCACAATTTTATGTATGACCACCAGGTTCCCTGAAGCGTATGCTTTACGTAATATTAGAGCTTCTACTATTATCAGGCAGTTGGAACGATTTTTTCACTTTTTGGGATGCCCCGTGTAATTCAAACTGATAATGGGAGTAATTTTTGTTCCACCACCTTTAAAAATTTCTGTAGCAGTTTTGGTATAAAACACAATTTTTCAAGTCCTTACCATCCTCAGAGTCAAGGGGGAATCGAGCGGTTCCACCAAACTCTCAAGAAAATGTTGAAGGCAACTGGGGAAGATTCACCCAGACATTGGGATGAGAATCTGCCATTTGTTTTATTTGCGGCTAGAGATGGATTGCACAGTGCACTAGGCTGTTCTCCATTCGAGCTTGTATTCGGACATCAGGTGAGAGGACCTTTAAAGATGTTATTTGAGAAAATGTTAGGAAATGTTACAGCCAGGCAGAGTGAGCGTTACCTGACGGATGTCAAGAGCAAGCTGTCCAGAACGAGGGAGTTGGCCTTACGACATCTAGGTGAACAACAACAGGTAATGAAGCAGAAACATGACCAGAGGTTCAAGGCCAAACTCAGAGTTTTTGAGCCAGGAGATTTGGTATTGGTCTTGAAGCCTCGTATGGGTACGTCTATGTCTAATAAATTCGCAGGACCGTATCAAGTAGTCAAACGTCTTGGGGAGGTTACTTACAAGGTTTGCCATCCCAAGCAGAAACGACAGACCATGAGTGTACATGTAAACCGGTTGAAGGCTTATTGTGGGCCTAGTATTGTGGCTTGTTGTGTTGCTGAGGAGGAAATTCCTGAAGAGTCGAGTGTTGCTGAGGAAGATAGTAATATTTGTTTGTCTAATTCCAGTAGTTCCGGGGAAGAATTGTTGAGTCATTTGCAGGAGGAGGAGAGAGCAGAGTTCCAGGATCTTTTGGAGGTGTCTTCTAGCTTGTTTGGGGAGGTCCCCACTCAAACTTCTCTCATTACTCATGATATCACCCTGACAAATGTGACTCCAATTCGGTTGCACCCTTATCGAGTGACACCCGAGAAACGTCGTATCATCCAGGAGGAGGTTGATTATCTTCTTCGACATGGGTTCATTAGACCCAGTCAGAGTTCCTGGAGTTCGCCATGCCTATTAGTACCAAAGCCAGAAGATAAGTGGAGATTAGTAGTGGATTATAGAAAACTCAACCAGGTTACTATCGTTGATGTTTATCCGTTACCTTTATTAGAAGAATGTGTTGATACTATAGGTCATGCCAACTTTGTATCTAAATTAGACTTATCTAAGGGTTATCATCAGATACCTCTTACAGATTTTGCCAGGGAAGTGACAGCATTTATCACTCCTGATGGAGCTTACGAGTTAATGTAATGCCTTTTGGGTTAAGGAATGCTCCAGCCACGTTTCAGAAATTAATGAACTCTTTGTTGAAGGATGTGCCAGACTGTAGGGCATATTTGGATGACATTGTGATTTTCAGTAAGAATTGGGTAGATCATATGTCTAGTTTAAAGAAATTGTTTGATATATTGCAACATGCTAATTTGACTGTCAATATGAAGAAATGTAGTTGGGCTAAAGGAACCATAGTGTATTTAGGACATGAGGTCGGACAAGGAAGGATAGTCCCATTGCACGATAAGATTCAGGCAATTGTGGAGTACCCAGTCCTAACTAATAAGAAGTCTGTGCAAAGATTTATTGGAATGTGTGCGTATTATAGGAGGTATTGTAAAAACTTTTCTATTGTTGCTGCACCCATAACAAATCTTTTAAGGAAACAGGTAAAATTTAAGTGGACGCAGGAGTGTCAGAACTCTTTTCAGAAGTTGAAAGGAATTCTCTCTACTTCACCTGTGTTAGCTAGTCCACAGTATAATAAACCTTTTATTCTTCACATAGACGCTTCAGATGTAGGAGCAGGTGCTGTTTTGTTCCAAGTAGGACCAGATGAGTTAGAACATCCTGTTTATTATTTTTCACGTAAGTTTGACAGAACACAAATTAATTACTCTGTAGTTGAGAAAGAAGCACTTTGTTTAATACTAGCAGTGAAGAAATTTGAGACATATTTGTCAGGAAATGAAGTAGTAGTATATACAGATCATAATCCATTGACATTCATCAACTCTATGAAGTGTAAAAACCAGAGAATACTTAGATGGTCATTGATTCTGCAAGAATTCAATATTGTAATTCGTCATATTCCTGGGAGGCAAAATGTTATTGCTGATGCCTTATCCAGAGGTTTTCCTGTTGCAGTGCCATAATCTGTAGTGTTCTTTATTCATAAGATGTATGTAATTTTGTATTTTTTTTTACTGTGTGAAATTTCATTGCTTTGTACTTGATTTAGTTTAAGTATTTTCATGTGGTGAAAATTTTTCATGTGTTAATTCATGCAGTCAAAAAAATGAAATCAACCTTCAGTTAATTTCATTTTTTCTTAGGGGACGGGAGGGATGTTACGAATCTTGTTAAGATCCTCTCATTACTCTTAATTATTGTATTACTGTATTGTCTTATTCTCTAATTATTATAGCATCCAGTTGTATGATATGAGATTTTGTATGTTATATGATATATATTATAGCATGTATTAGTGTGCTTGAGTTGCATATTATTGTATGAGGCTTTCGTGTTACAATTCTCATGTGTTTCTCTGTGGGGGTTGATCAGGTTGGATATGTGAGTAGCGTGGGAAAGTGTTGTCAAGCGAGTGTTTATGATTTAACCTTGATTTATAACTCCTATTTATTTGTCTGTAAATGCTATTGTATAAATAATGTAATTGTGTACTCTTATGATTAATAATGTCTTGATATTTAGTACTACCATTTATTATTAGTAATTCCACAATGTTATGTGGATAGTTAGTTGATTTGTTAGTAGACGCTTGGCCTGTGGACAGACGCGTGGGTCAGTAGCGTGGTGGCTGTGGTCGAGGGAGACATGTATTAAGTTAAGTCCTTGATTTGTATATTTAGTCATTCAAAGTTTTTATTTCCTGGTCAGATGATATTGTATTCTCTCATTAAGTTTTTAAGTGCTATTAATATTGCTCATTGCTCGATAAGGATTTTATTTTAATTTGCATGCTGATAAATATTTCTGGCTATTTTACGTACCATTTAATTGTTATGTTTGTCCCCCTTAGCATAAATATATTGTTCCCCATTTTATGCAGTGCTTTATCTTACCCCCCGATTATATTATAAGGCCGATATTTAAATCTTTTATGTACACTGCTGGGAAGAACCTTATTTAGTCTC
>WNGS01007346.1:77998-95170 GCA_020271785.1 Procambarus virginalis
GAGAAGTTGTACTCCTACATGGGAAAGGCTTTTCCCTGATGGCGATTTGGATTTCACCGGTCACGAAAGGACATCCAGGTGGACTCTGGCGAGTGGAAACGGAGCGGTAGCAGTGAGGTCAGTGACAAGGACGGTTTCCCGGTGTAGGTGATGTTAGGCACAGAAGATTTCAATATTATTGACTGAAGAGCCGCTGTGTCCCTCATGATCTTCAATTTGAAACGTCCCTCCGAATCTATAATGTTGGTAGAGACAGTTCCAGGATGGCATAAAGATAAAGAAAAGCGGAGTCGCAAGCCAGCAGCCACCGAGAGCAGACGTGCTCCCAGGAGCTCCCGCCACCTACAGGACCATCAGAGCGTTGGCTCCGCCCACCTCACCCAGGATTGGTGCGCCAGCCAGCCAATCACAGCCGCCCGGCCGCCCAGCTGCCAGGCTCACACCCAGACAGTGCGCCACAAGCTCTTACAGCGTCAAGACACGCCGTGGCATCTGTACAGTGAACCAACCCAGATTATCAGTACGATGTTCTAATAAAATAACTCCACTCATCCTCATCCTTTCCCCCCCCCCCCCCCTCCCCCCCATTCCCCACCCCTCCTCCCCAGTCTCTCCCTGCCTGTACCACAACACACCAAACACACACTCACACAATACACAATGCATAACCTACTAACAGTAGCATTAAGATGTGAATAAGGCTGTCTTTCTAAACTGTTTCTACCTCTTGTATTTCGCCACTCCAAACGATCATTCCCGAGCAGTAGCCAAAACCGGGTTCTTGAAATTCTTGCAGAGGTTTGATCGGGCATCTAACAGCCTTCTAGCAGGCTTAGGCTATCGATAGGTTCAATTACCACCTTGTCTAGTAGCTCTAGTTGCCTAACAACTAGAAGTTAGAGGCCTTGGCCGCACTAACTCCACCATCCACTTAGTCTACCTGGACACTCCACACCCACCCACATAGTATAGCTTAGACTAGGCTGCCTGGCCCACAAAGCCATGGCGACCAAAGTCAGATTCACAGACGAATCTAGCCGGCCCGTACTCCAGCACAACTACTTCATGAGATCCATGGGATCACCCAGATTTCATACAAAAATGTGTACAAAATTACGAATGGAGCCATCTTATTGGTACCCAATGCAGACCTTCCCGAACTCCTTTCGACCGACAACCTGAACAAACTAAAGGACATCAGGATCACTGTCCACCCCCCAGCTGAATTCCAAGCCACACGCACCATCTTTGCTCATAGGGTGCATGACATCATCATGGAGCACTCACTGGAAGAAATCACTAATGAAATTGAAAGGAAAAACAGAGAGGTAAAAATACTCAATGCCCATAGATTCACAGTCCAGTCCAACACCAATCAAGTACTGAAGCTTACTCTGGCTTCACCGGAGCAAGCAACACAAGCCTGCACCCAAGGCTTTTCTGCATTTGGCATCAAGGTTGAACCTGACAAAATCTACCCACAGAGGTTCTACAAACTTAAGCAATGCTTCAAATGCTTTAAGTATGATCACTATTCCAGTGCATGCAACAATGGAACCCCCAAGTGCAGCAGGTGTGCGGGGGAACACAACTACAGGGAATGCATAAACCCAACACCCAATTGTGCACTATGCAACGGTGCTCACATTGCAATCTCGCATCTATGCCCTCGTAGGAAGGAGGCAATCAAGGAATTGCAAGAAACGGCAGCAGCAGCCCGTCAACGAGCAGCTAATACCGTTCCTGCCCCTCCCCCACCAATAAATCCTTGGGGTAACCCCAACCAACAACAGGCCCAGTCGGTTGCCCAAGGGGGTCACCAAAGCAACCAACAACCCCATAACCCCATGGTCATACCTGAACAAACTCAGAACCATACACAACAGGCTTCAGCACCTAACTCTCTTGCACCAAACCCCGACCCTAAATCCAGCCTAGGGGCTGAACTCCTAACATTTGCCCAAATCCAATTTCCAGACAACCCTGTGAAGCTCCTAGGTTTCTGGAACTCTCTAAGGAAGGACAATGGCCTGCCCCCTGTCCACATGTCCCCGGACTCGCTTGCATACCTGTCTCCTAACACCACAACAACTGCTGGTCAGACACAAGCACAACCCAGCAACCCCAACCCTAGTACCCCCGCCCCCAGGCCTCTACCAACGCCCAGGAGACTCCAAACTCCCAGATCTTTACCGGCCCCTCCACCTCTGCAATCTGGCAAACACCCAAGTCCTCCATCCCTCCAGCATTCTCAAACGGGTTTATGCTCCAAGCCATCACAAACTCCCTTGCCATAAGGAACCCTAGACACAATAGGCGCATTGCACAACGCAGTTCCACAAATCGCCCTTACAAGAGAGTCAGGCCCGACTCTCACAGCCAAAGCTCATCCCCTGAGCTCAGGGAAAGGGCAAGCAGCCCCCCCAATCCTCCTTCAGCGAGCGACTCTAGCACCACTGATGTGGATATCATAAACAGCAGTGACTCCGAAGACCCCACATCGGCACTGCAACGTGCAGGAATCCCCAACCAATCCCCTGCAGGAACCGGGAACAAGATCCCTGGCTCAGGAATTTACCCCCACCTCAACAAATAGTAGCAACCAAACTGAACTTAATAACACTGGCGCTCGAGCCAAACAAACACATACGTCTCATAACCAATAATGGGGATCACAATCCTTCAGGTGAACATCAAACATTACTTCAATAATAGATACCTCCTCACTCTGGAGGTAGCCAGACTTAACCCAGATGTTATCTTACTCAATGAAACTGCGGTTAGACAGGACCAGCACATCTCCATTTGGGGATATTCCACCAGGGAAGTCAACAGGGGGATGCACGGTGGGGTGGCAATACTAATAAGGAGAGGGCTCTCTTACCGCCCCATCCTCATAGAAGATGACCACTTTCTGGCAATAGAACTCACCACTTCACACGGCCCCCTCATAGTCTGCACCGCATATCTGCCACCTAGACTGGCCTACCTCCCCTCCATCCCTCTGAACAAACTACTCGATAGGAACCTCCCTACCATCATCGCGGGGGACCTGAACGCCCACCACCAGGCCTTATTCAACGCTCCTGCCAGGCCAGACCTCAAGGGCAGGCAGCTCTTCAATCTAATGCAAAACCGGGACCTCTCCTTCCAAGGCCCCCACTTTAAGACGTTCTTTAGGGGCAATGTGAGGGGCACCCCGACATAGTGCTGACCAACAGAGATTGCGACCTGTTCCACTGCAGAGTAACCCCAGGCAAGAACGTGGGGTCGGACCACATCCCTGTGGTCACAACCCTCCAAGCATCCCCCTTCAGGTACGTGACACCTCCCAGGCCCAGACTGGAAACCATACGGGCCAGGGACTACGATGCCTTCCTGGCTGACGACCCCATCATTGAGTTTGAAAACCTCCCAACCCAAACAATAGACCAAGCAGTAAACACCATCCACAACCGCATCCAACTCGCAACTGAGACCACTTGCGAAATATCCACCACAAGGACCTACCACCAATATAAACCAACCAGAGAAATCAGAGCCAAAATGTATGAGTACCAGAGAGCCTGCCAAAGCCACTACCAAACTGGCCAGCCACCAGCATTAACCCTTCAAACACTCAGAAGGGAAGCCATAGACCTTACGCTGACTCACAAGAGTTACTTATGGGGAACCCTGGTGAGACAGGCCAACCAGTACAAACGGGAGCCAGGAACATTCTGGCGCAAGATCAGAAAGCTCTTGGGATCGGTTAACCCCAGCCTCACCCACCTCGTTCACACTTTCCTAGACGAAGATGACGAGGAGCAACAAGAAAAAATAGAAGACCCACAAGGCCAGGCGGACCTCATGGGCGCAGTATGGAAGAAGACTCTCACGGCTTCTAACAGCAGAGCCTTCAACAACACCCATTTTGAACGTGTCAACCAATGGACAACAGAAAACGCCGCCTCCCTCCACAGCACCCCTCTGATAGACCTGACAACCCTAGAAGACGACCACCCTCTAACAAGACCCATAACTATGTTAGAGATGAGAGGAGTCATCAAAAGCATTCGAGATAAGGCCCCAGGACCATCGGGGATCAAAGCGTTGCAGATAAAACTTCTACCAGGCAACCTTCTACAATCCATTCTCAACCTATTCAACGCTATGCTGGCGTCGGGTCACATTCCGGTTGCATTCAAGTCAGCCAAGATGATATTCATTCCCAAACCCAAGAAAGACCCCCACCAACCTGGCAACTACCGTCCAATCTCCCTCTTAGACACAATAGGCAAGTGCTTTGAAAAAATCGTGTCAAACCGTCTTAACTACTATATGGAGTATAACAACCTCTTCACTGAAAAACAATTTGGTTTTCGAGCACACAGATCAACCCAACATGCAATAAACATCATCTACGACGCAGTAAGCTCAATTCGCAAGCAAAAACAAGTAGCTTTGATTGCGACTAGGGACGTACACAAGGCCTTCGACAGCCTTTGGCATGATGGTCTTGTGTACAAATTAGCAGACTTACCAGCGCAAAACTGGACCCTCCTCAGGCTGGTCAGAAATTTTCTAAAGAATAGGCAAGTTACCCCCAACTTCAAGGCGAAAGAGGCCGCAGCCTTCACCCCAACAGCTGGAGTCCCCCAAGGGTCCTGCTTGAGCCCTGTCCTCTTCAACATCTTTGTGAACGACCTGCCCCAGCCAGAGTATAGAGACACCATCATCGTGCAATTTGCGGACGACGTAACACATGTAATAACATCCAACCCAAGCAGCCAAGCAGCCAAGCATGCAACTGTAACCCGCAAGGCAAACACGGAACTAGCCAGGACTGCTAACTGGGAAAGGAAATGGAGGATCACCACTAACCCAGAAAAGATTCAATTAAGCACTGTCGGATGTATGGCCTTCTCAATCGAAAATGAGGGAGGGATAAGAATCCGCGGTGAACCCATAGCCATCTCAAACTCCAACACAGTACTCGGATACAACTTCAACAGACTACTCAACTCCTCCCAGTTTGTATCCCAGAAGACAGCAATGGCTCGAGGTTCGCTGGCGAGGCTCTTCCGCTTCAAGCAAGCCCCATCCCACATCAAGCTCCACCTATACAGAATGATTATAAGGCCTAGCCTTGAATACCCTTACGTCCCCCTGAACCTCACCAACAAATCCAACATGCTGAAGATCCAACGGGTACAAAACAAAGCACTTCGCTTTGCGGAGGGCCTGACACTGATGGATAGGGTAAGAACTGACCAAATCCATGAAACGCTCAACATGAAGCCAATGAACATCAGGCTCAGCTACCTGGCCAGAAGACAGCTGTACCGCATGAAGAATATGTATATCCCAGACCCCGAAGATCCCTACGTAGCAGAAAACACCACCAGCGACTACGAGATCCGCGAACCACCACACAGAACTAGAAAAATCACTCTCCAACAAAAAGTGATCAGACATATCCACGATGAGGCCTTCCCAAGACCTCAAATACTAAGCGGCTTGCCAGACGACCCTGATGAGTGGCCCATCCCGGACCCCATCTACACCAAATGAAGAATAAAAGAAATAAATAAAAAAATAAATAAAAAAAAAAAAATAAATAAATAAAAAAAAAAAAATAAATAAATAAATAAATAAATAAATAATAAATAAATAAATAAAAAAAAAAAAAAAAAAAAAAAAAAATAATAATAAATAAGAAAAAAATATATAAACAAATAAAACTACTACAAAAAAATATAAAACCAAAAAACCATTTGTCGTGATATCAGAAGTGTGACTACCCTGATGTTGTTAAGATTAACCTCCCTCAGCCAACTCCATCGGCTCTAGTGCTTTAGGACACCAACAGGTCACAAACACTAGCCCCCCCAGCCAATGTACTGACAACCCAACATAACACATACAGAAACAAACGACACATACACATATGTCAACCCATGGTGGACAGGCCACCGAACTTTCAATCCTCCTCTCTCTCTACACCCGCATCCTCTTCCTGAATTTCATCTCCCCATCCCTCTACCTCCCCCATCCTTTCCAAGCCCTTTGGACATCAAAGCGAAAGCGAAAAGCGTTCCAGGATACAGGTGTTTGCTAAAGAGAGAAAGATCATTAACATGAACACCAACATTCATCACAGGCTTACCGAACTTAGGAGGAGTCGGTTTGGGTTTAGGAGTTTCACTATAGGCTTTGTATGAGCATTTCCACATTTGTCTATGGCATGTCCATAGAGCTTGCAATACTTACAATACAATTGAGAGCTCGCCTGATCGGTACTCACTTTGTCATAACTAGACCAAGACTTCTTACTGGAAGGTGGGTCAGGTGTTAGCCGGTGTTTGCTAAATATAAACGAATGGAAGGGGGAGCACGTCTAAAGAATTCCTCAACTAGAATGAGGTTGACGAGTTCTGAAAATGTAGAGACATGTGCTGCTTCCAGCCATTTCATGAAATATCTTTTCTTAGTATTGGCAAATTCTAAAAGGGTGGTGGTACTTGCCTTTAGATAATCACGGTATTTTCGTCTGTAGCTTTCGGTGGATAGAAGGTAGGCGTCTAAAACTGCTTGCTTTAGGGTCTGGTAGTCATTCTCAGACGCTAAGGTACTGAGAGTAATCGCAGCTCTACCTGTGAGATGCACTTTGAGAAGGGTAGACCATTGATCTTCAGGCCAGCTAAGTTTTTTAGGTAGGGCCTCAAAAGTATTTAAAAACACATCTCTCTTCGTCTCAACGAATGTTGGCATTAACTTACTTGCATGGGAGATATTGAAGCTTACTGGAGACTAGCTGTAGCTTGTTGGCGCTGATTGTGATGTGTATTTTCCAGGTTAAGTTCTTGTCCACGATAAACTAGAGCGCTATCAGCTTGCTGCTTATCATGCTCACGTTGTATCTCCAGGTCACGTTTTCTTGTTTCAAGCTGTACTCATGCTCATGTTGTAGGGCAACCTCACGTTCCTGTTCTTCTTTCTTTAGGGCAGCTTCTTCTCTCTTTATGGCAGCCTCTTCTTTCTTTAGGGCAGCTTCGCATTCCCTTAGGGCCACCTCGTGTTCCTGTTCTTCTTTCTTTAGGGCAGCCTCGCGTTCCTGTTCTTCTTTCTTATGGTAGCCTCGTCTGTCTTTATCTGGAGAGCTTCTCTTTGCTGTTCCCGCTCTATTTTTGCTAATTCGAGCTTTAACTTCATAGCTGCCAGAGCATGCCGATCTGCAATAGAGTAGTTATCGTGAGAATCAGAGTCTATAATTCCTTCATCTAAGAGGTGGTCCAGGATAATGTTGTGCAAGTCACTTTTGTTGGCTCCATGGGGAACATCTAGTTGATACTCATGTGCTAGAGTTTGTAATTCTGTCCTCTTGGCATAAATTAAGTTCCCTACTTCACTTGGTGGATCACTATGAAATGCTGAGAGACGAAACATTTAAGATAGCAAATAAATGTGCGGCGAATATACCTGTGATATTGTAATTGTCAGTAACAGGATACTTGGCAACTGGTAACTATCCTGTGGAATTTTAATTGTTAACAATTAACGTTATATTAGATGTTAAATAATTAGTCAATCAAAATCGCAGGAAATCTTGTACCCGGTACGCAATATAAGAGAATAAGGGCAAGAAAACCCTACTAAATAAATGAAACCGATAGTTTCGAAAACAAATGAAACTTTTAATTGTTTCAAAAGTGAAAGTGTAGGCCAAAAATGTAGGGATACCTTGCCGGGTCTCTATAGGACAGAAGCAAGGGGTTTCCTACTTAATTATATGATACTTACAGAATTAGCGTTCTTTGTGCTCTGAAAAAAGAAAGCTAATTCCCTACCTGAGTAAATATCATCATCTCTGACCGACGTGTAGGGGTGCGAGTGTCAACTGGTGACGAGAACTGCTGTTGAGGTCCCAACTCAACAGCGTAGTCCGTGCTAGAGGAACTATGGCCCTCTGTATCCTCCTTTGGTTGGATTGCAGAAGATAGGGTACGTGACCCGAAGATAAACCAAAGTACCAGGGTATCAAAATGATGATCTGTCTGAATTTGAGAAATATCCTAGGGACGAAAAATGTGGAATAAACGAGTAATAACACTGAGGGATGGACAACCAATTAAGAGTGACTGAGGCCTCCAGTCACCACGTAATCCACAGTTATCCAACACTCACAATATGTTACCCTCGGAATGCACAAAATACACAGCACCATATAAATATTAAAAGTTATGAAAATATTGAAAAGCAACTGTATCAAAGCCAAGTGCACTTACCACAAATTGATGTTCTAGTAATAGTACCTGAGTGAGGCTCCTAGGACAGGCCCCCATTAAATGTGATGGAAAAAAGAAGTGTAGGTGTTTGGCAGTCCTCCTAATGGCTGATGTCGATGCCAATCACATTTACAAAAAAAAGTTGACTGCATGGCTGTTGCCTCCTGTGGTAAAGTAAGGGAAAACACACAAAACAAATCGTATGAACAATGAAACTTTAATTAACTTGAAAACAAATATGAGCAAAAATAATCCCTTGGCTATGTACAGTGCAAACAAACAAGATAATAAAGTAAAAAAATAACATAAAATAAAACAGTGGTTATGTTACTCTATGATGAATAAAGACAAAAAATGAATAACAGGTGCTGAGAATATTTGCTGGCTAAACACATCCACTATTACACAGAGCGTATATTAGATAGGTGTGTCAGCTTTGAGAGCACAGAATATTCTAAATCCAATGGCTTGTACACGCTCAGTCATCGGCTATATAGATGGTGCTGAAGTGGAGTGAAGATGACGATCCACCAATGGGACGCGTGCTGGCTGGAAGTGGTGGTTTGGTGATTGACGAAGGTGGAGGGGGAGGTGGAGAGCGAGTGTCGGATACGTATGCTCCTGGTAGAAACGTATTTTCCTCAATATGTACTACACTTGCTTGTAGTATCTAGATGTTGTAGATGTACTGAAGTAACATGACGATAGGAAAGAGCAGGCCAAATCTCTCTTGAAGGAGATTATCATAAAAATATATATAGGGGGGTACCACCTCTGGTACAATTATAGGGACCCACAGCGTCAGAGAAGGGAAGACAGAGCATTCAGGGAAATACTTGCCATTTAACTCTAAATATGTATGAGTGTTCGCTTCTCCTTTCACCCCCCTTTTTTATGGTGTACACTTTATTATGCAAGGTTATACAGTTACATATCTGATTTTATTCAAAAAATGAATATTAAGAGGACACAAAAAAAAGTTCGCTTCCTAGAGACTGTAGATTTTCTCGAACTCCTCCGATGCTGGGCAGGAACCAAGGATGCAGCGGGCATTCTCCCCCGGGATTGCGACACTGAGGCGCTGAAAGAGAAAACTTGCCACTCTAGGTTCTCTTGTGGTGTCAATGAGCTTGGAACCAAGATCCTTAAGAAACCTTCTTGCACTCTCTCCCCATGGGCCTAGGGTCTCAGACCCTATTGGAACGAAGTTGTACCGATGATCTAATTGCCTGTACTAGGCTGACTTGTGTCTTTCTCTGGATGTCGCCGCGGCTCCTGCTGTGCCGGCAGAGAGGTTGATGTATGTGGTTGCCAGGGTGGATATGCAAGTATAGTCCCATGCCAACTGTCTGCCACTCTTCCACGGACGCAGTGTGATTCCGTCTGGTCGGCCGGCAAAGCTAACAGAGTCACGGTTCAGTAGGTTGTGGGGCTCTCTCTCCACTGGACACTGAACAGAGGCAAGGCTTCTTTTAATGATGTCATTGACTTCGTCGTGTCTAGTGTGCCAACCACCAAATTTTCCACAGTGAAGGCCATGCAATCCATATTCGTCATCATCTGACTCGCCGCAAATACACCTATGAACAGTGTGGATAGGGGCAGCAAGGCAGAGAGCGACTGTAATACGGAGCTCCTGCATATCAAGACGTGTACCTGTCACAGACATAAGGACTGCCAAAAGGAAGTCCCCTGCATGGGGAGCCTGCACAGCTGTGAGGCGTGCACGATCACTGGGGGTTGTTGCTGCCTCCAGGAAAGCTGTGGCTTCTTTGTCTACAATGGGGCTGTCCCAACTGGATTGTTTCTTGGCATTCGGCATGGCTGGTCTGAGTGCTGGGTCTACTATGGCACCCCATTTCGTGTCGCATTCCGTGTAGTGGGGGTCCTGTATCCCAGCTACATCATTCAGGGTGTCAGGTAGAATTTCCTTAATCAGATCATCTGATGTTGAGGAGGAAGACAGGAAGGCTGGGACAGCAATTTGGGTGGCGGTGCGGACACCCAAGCCACCGAGCTTAACAGGAAGAGTGGCTTGTTTCCACTGGCATTCGTTGAGGGAGAAGTTAACAACTTTTTCCAGCATGGTCTTCAGTAAGAAGTCATACTCTTCAAGCTTTCGGTTGTCGTAAGATGGGGCGCACCTCAGAAAGTAGGTTAGACTCGGAAGGGATAGACATTTGGTGAGGAGATAAAAAGCATCGTGGGCATCGATGTCACCTATTCTGTCTTCCATCCTCCTTAGGTCTGCGATTTTCTTGTCAAGGATCTCCTCAATGGCGTTAGGCCCGAGGGGGACTCCAAGGAGGGTGCTGTTCTCGGCCCTAATGATATGGGCCCCAGGCAAGGCAGACCTTATTCTAGCTACGATGTCTGGGTTGGAGGAGACTTCTTCACACTTGGAAGGGTTCAGGACGAGACCCAGCCTTACTTCTTGCTCCCTTATTTTCCTGATATCTGCCAAGAGGTGGTCTACAGTGCCATCTATAGTGCCATCATCCAAAAGCCAGATGTTGAACTCGCTGGACAAGCTTTCGGTGATTTCTTTTAAGACTAAGCAGAAAAGAAGGGAAGCAAGAGGATCACCTTGCTGAACCCCTTCACATGATCTGATTTCATGTTCACCAAAGAGCAGTTTTGACTCACCACTGTAGCACGATAGTATGAACGGCTAGAGCGGCCGGAAATGGCGATGTACGGCAAAAATTACTGCATCTCTTCTGACTATGTTGAAGGCATTCTTAAAGTTCAGTTTGAGCAGGGCCTTTTCATCAGAAATGTTGGTGATGTATGCTCGTGCTGCATGGGCAGCCGCTTCACAGCCTTGGGGGATTCCAAATCCTAGCTGGATTGGTTTCATCAATTCAGCCGTTTTCTGGCTGACAACCCTCATATCAACCTTGGCAATAAGGCGTCGGAGAGTGTTGCCAACAGCGATTGGCCTGATTCCTTCGTCCTTCTTTGTGAGAGCACAGAGGGAGGCACCGAAAAAGAGGGGCTTGATGACCTCATGTATATCACCAGCCAGGCACATGTTGACGAACCTTGTGCGTTCCATAAGAAGATCTTGTGCAGCATAGCACAAGTCAATAAGGCAGAGGCAAAAAATTACAAACCAATAGCGTTAACATCGCACATCATAAAAAATTTTGAGAGAGTGCTAAGAAGTAAGCTCACAAAATACGTGGAATCACAGCATCTCCATAACCCCGGACAACATGGTTTCAGAACAGGGCGCTCTTGCCTGTCGCAGTTGCTGGACCACTATGATATGGCATTAGATGCTATGGAAGACAAACAAAACGCTGATGTAATTTACACAGATTTCGCAAAAGCTTTTGATAAATGTGACCATGGTGTTATTGCACATAAAATGCACTCAAAAGGAATTACTGGAAAAATAGGAAGATGGATCTACAATTTCCTGACCAACAGAACCCAATGTGTAATAGTCAACAAAATAAAATCCAGCCCATCAACCGTTAAGAGCTCAGTCCCCCAGGGTACTGTGCTTGCTCCAGTACTTTTTCTCATCCTCATATCGGACATAGACAAGAACACAACCTATAGCACTGTATCATCCTTTGCAGATGACACTAGAATCTTCATGAGAGTAGGCAACATAGAGGACACGGCAAACCTCCAGTCAGATGTAGATCAGGTTATGGGCTACAGAAAATAATATGGTGTTTAACGAAGATAAGTTCCAGCTCATGCGCTATGGAAAAAATGAAAATATAAAAACGGAAACCACATACAAAACTCAGACAAATCATAATATAGAACGAAAAGACAATGTAAAGGATCTGGGTGTACTCATGTCGGAAGACCTTACCTTTAAAGAACACAATACAGTAGCAGTCACAACTGCAAGAAAAACGACAGGTTGGATAACAAGAACTTTTCACACTAGAGATGCTATACCGATGATGACACTTTTCAAAACGCTTGTGCTCTCTAGAATGGAGTACTGCTGCACAATGACAGCCCCTTTCACAGCTTGAGAAATTGCTGACCTGGAGAGCGTGCAGAGGTCCTTTACTGCTAGAATCCACTCAGTAAAACATCTAAACTATTGGGACCGACTAAAGAGCCTAAATCTGTAATCCCTTGAGCGCAGGCGGGAGAGATACATAATAATTTACACGTGGAAAATATTAGAGGGGCTGGTCCCAAACCTGCACACAGAAATAACATCACATGAGACCAGAAGACATGGCAGGATGTGCAGAATACCCCCGTTGAAAAGCAGAGGTGCAACTGGTACTCTGAGAGAGAACTCTATCAACATCAGAGGCCCGAGGCTATTCAACACGCTCCCGCTACACATAAGGGACATAAATTGCAAACCCCTGACAGTGTTCAAGAGAGAACTGGATAAGCACCTCCAAAGGATACCTGATCAACCAGGCTGTGACTCATACGTCAGGCTGCGAGCAGCAGCGTCCAACAGCCTGGTTGATCAGCCCAGCAACCAGGAGGCCTGGTCGATGACCGGGCCGCGGGGACGCTAAGCCCCGGAAGCACCTCAAGGTATCCTCAAGGTAAGGTAGCATCACCAACCGCAGGATTTAACATTTGCTTGATGTGTTGAGGTTTTAACTCTGTAAAGCCGCCTGCTGACCCAGGTGGAAAAGAAAGGGCTGCTTTGTAGACCTCAGATTCACCAACGATTAATGGGTCTGAAATGGTGTCGGCTGATGGCGGAACGATGTTGTCACCTTGAGGGGCTCTAGGTGGGTGCTTGATTTGCAAGGTCTGTGCTGTGGCTGAGTTTCGAGGAGTAATTTTCTCGTCACTGGTGAGGACACTAATAGCACTTGCGGTATTTCCCTCTTCAATTTTCTTGGTAATTTGTGCTCTGATTTTGTACGTTTCCGGTATGTTGTTGTTACCATTTCTGCGGTGGGTGGCTTTTGCTCGGAGAGGCAGGCGAACTAGGTTATCCCCCCTTGGGTACTCATTTATCGCTCTCAGGACCGAGGAAGCAAGTGATTTGTCCCTCCTTGGAGGGACGGTGACTCTTACATTGCCAAACAGAAGGACATTATGCCACGCTTGAATGTTTTCCAGGGCATCATTGACCCTTTTCAGAAGATTACAGAGTTTGGCTGCTGCATTTGGGCGGGCTGGTTCTGGGATGCGTGGTTATGTTCTAGCAGACGTCGCTATGATCACTTGGATGAGGTTTTCAGATGAGATTAGGTTAATGGGAGTCTCTTCCTAACTGTCAATGGCAGCTGGCCATTGCTTCCCTTTGGAAGCTGGAGGAAACCACTGCATTTTACCTCGTTGAAGGTGTGAAAGCGGATGACACCACCGTTGGAGTTTATGGCGGTGTTTCTGTTGCATACTCGGCAAAAACCTCTTTTAAGAGTAGTTGTTGGCACCTAAAGGCTTGTGGAGTCCTGCCTGACTGCTGGGACCTCTTCCATTTCAACTCGGTTGGGAGAGTTAAACTGTGCATTGTTCTAAAGAGGTGGGCAAACACACTGGATCATGGGAAAGCAACTGCCAGCAACTGGGTGTGGAGGTGTCAACTGGGTGTGGAGGTGTCAACTGGGTGTGGAGCCAGCAACTGGGTGTGGAGGTGTCAACTGGGTAAGGAGCCAGCAACTGGGTGTGGAGCCAGCAACTGGGTGTGGAGGTGTCAACTGGGTGTGGAGCCAGCAACTGGGTGTGGAGGCGTCAACTGGGTGTGGAGGCGTCAACTGGGTGTGGAGCCAGCAACTGGGTGTGGAGGCGTCAACTGGGTGTGGAGGCGTCAACTGGGTGTGGAGCCAGCAACTGGGTGTGGAGCCAGCAACTGGGTGTGGAGCCAGCAACTGGGTGTGGAGCCAGCAACTGGGTGTGGAGCCAGCAACTGGGTGTGGAGCCAGCAACTGGGTGTGGAGCCAGCACATGGGTGTGGAGCCAGCAACTGGGTGTGGAGCCAGCAACTGGGTGTGGAGCCAGCAACTGGGTGTGGAGCCAGCAACTGGGTGTGGAGCCAGCAACTGGGTGTGGAGCCAGCACATGGGTGTGGAGCCAGCAACTGGGTGTGGAGCCAGCAACTGGGTGTAGCGGCATCAACTGGGTGTGGAGGCATCAACTGGGTGTGGAGCCAGCAACTGGGTGTGGAGGCATCAAGTGGGTGTGGAGGCCGCGGCTGAGTGTGGAGGCATCAACTGGGAGTGGAGGCATCAATGGGAGTGGAGGCATCAACTGGGTGTGGAGGTATCAGCTGGGTGTGTAGGCCGCGGCTGGGTGTAAAGGCCGCGGCTGGGTGTGGAGGCATCAACTGGGAGTGGAGGCATCAGCTGGGTGTGGAGCCAGCAACTGGGAGTGGAGGCATCAACTGGGTGTGGAGGCATCAACTGGGAGTGGAGGCATCAACTGGGTGTGGAGGCATCAGCTGGGTGTGGAGGCCGCGGCTGGGTGTAAAGGCCGCGGCTGGGTGTGGAGACAGGTAGGGCGAGGGTCGGCAAGGCCCGATTTGCCTATTAGGCAAACCGGGCCTTGCATAGTAGGCCCGAGAAGTGCGTTCTGGCTATTAGGTACGACATATGTTTATATATATATATATATATATATATATATATATATATATATATATATATATATATATATATATATATATATATATATATATATATATATATATATATATTATATATATATATGCAACAATGATCACAAAAAACACTGATCCAAGTATGCAGAATAACCACATGTGAAAAATAGAAAATGCTTAACGCGTTTTCGGCTAATTCGCCTTCATCAGAGCAAAGTAGAATGAAGATGGGGTGTGATTCTACTTTGATTCATCTTCATTCTACTTGCTCTGATGAAGGCGAATTAGCCGAAAACGCGTTAAGAATTTTCTATTTTTCACATGTGGTTATTCTGCATATATATATATATATATATATATATATATATATATATATATATATATAAACATATGTCGTACCTAGTAGCCAGAACGCACTTCTCGGCCTACTATGCAAGGCCCGGTTTGCCTAATAGGCAGAGTGATTTTCGTTTCTTTCAACAAATTGTTTCCAATTGGTTTATTTGAATTATTATTATTATATTATTTTTAGAACATAAATTATTGACTTAGTTATGTTAGTTTAGGTTACGTTATGCTAGGTTAGGTTAGGTTAGGTAGGGTAGGTTAGATTCGGTCATATATCTATGTTAGTTTTGACCCAAATTGTAAAAAAATTGACTCATATATAGTGAAATGGATAGCTTTATCATTTCATAAGAAAAAAATTTAGAAAAATATATAAATTCAGGAAAACTTGGCTTATTAGGCAAATCTTGCCTTGCACAGTAGGCCGAGAAGTGCGTTCTGGCTACTAGGTACGACATATATATATATATATATATAATATATATATATATATATATATATATATATATATATATATGCGAACAAGCCTGAATGGTCCCCAGGACTATATGCGAATGAAAACTCACACCCCAGAAGTGACTCGAACCCATACTCCCAGGAGCAACACAACTGGTATGTACAAGACGCCTTAAACCACTTGACCATCATGACCGGACAAAATGAGGTGATAGCCGAAGCTATTTGAACCACCCCACCGCCGGCACCCGGATGGTTATCTTGGGCATAGCATTTTACCAAATCACCTCATTCTTTGGGGCACACGTGAGGAACACAAATGCGAACAAGCCTGAATGGTCCCCAGGACTATATGCGAATGAAAACTCACACCCCAGAAGTGACTCGAACCCATACTCCCAGGAGCAACGCAACTGGTATGTACAAGACGCCTTAAACCACTTGACCATCACGACCGGACAAAATGAGGTGATAGCCGAAGCTATTTGAACCACCCCAACGCCGGCACCCGGATGGTTATCTTGGGCATAGCATTTTACCAAATCACCTCATTCTTTGGGGCACACGTGAGGAACACAAATGTGAACAAGCCTGAATGGTCCCAGGACTATATGCGAATGAAAACTCACACCCCCAGAAGTGACTCGAACCCATACTCCCAGGAGCAACGCAACTGGTATGTACAAGACGCCTTAAACCACTTGACCATCACGACCGGACAAATGAGGTGATAGCCGAAGCTATTTGAACCACCCCACCGCCCCAAGTGGTTTAA
Organism: Procambarus virginalis; assembly: GCA_020271785.1. Lineage (NCBI taxonomy): Eukaryota > Metazoa > Arthropoda > Malacostraca > Decapoda > Cambaridae > Procambarus > Procambarus virginalis. The sequence continues at coordinate 94,398 of WNGS01007346.1, forward strand.
GGCGTCTTGTACATACCAGTTGCGTTGCTCCTGGGAGTATGGGTTCGAGTCACTTCTGGGGTGTGAGTTTTCATTCGCATATAGTCCTGGGGACCATTCAGGCTTGTTCGCATTTGTGTTCCTCACGTGTGCCCCCAAGAATGAGGTGATTTGGTAAAATGCTATGCCCAAGATAACCATCTGGGTGCCGGCGGTGGGGTGGTGGTTCAAATAGCTTCGGCTATCACCTCATTTTGTCCGGTCGTGATGGTCAAGTGGTTTAAGGCGTCTTGTACATACCAGTTGCGTTGCTCCTGGGAGTATGGGTTCGAGTCACTTGGGGGTGTGAGTTTTCATTCGCATATAGTCCTGGGGACCATTCAGGCTTGTTCGCATTTGTGTTCCTCACGTGTGCCCCAAAGAATGAGGTGATTTGGTAAAATGCTATGCCCAAGATAACCATCGGGTGCCGGCGGTGGGGTGGTTCAAATAGCTTCGGCTATCACCTCATTTTGTCCGGTCGTGATGGTCAAGCGGATTAAGGCGTCCCTGTACATACCAGTTGCGTTGCTCCTGGGAGTATGGGTTCGAGTCACTTCTGGGGTGTGAGTTTTCAGTTGCATATAGTCCTGGAGACCATTTAGGCTTGTTCGCATTTGTATTCCTCACATGTTGCCCCAAAAAATGAGGTGATTTGATAAAATGCTATGCCCAAGATTACCGTCCGAGTGCCAGCGGGGAAGTGGTTCATATAGCTTTGGCTATCACTTCCTTTTGTCTGGTCGTGATGGTCA
>WNGS01007351.1:31746-55484 GCA_020271785.1 Procambarus virginalis
CGACAAATCTTTTTTCCTGTACGTTTACTCATCATGTACTGTATATTTCTTGCCAACACACCCTTTCATCTTCCTCTTATTAATCTCAGTCAAGGTAACGTGTTTCCTCCTCTTGCAGCACAAATTTATATTCGGGTTCAAAGCTTTCGGCAGGATCTCAAATCCATCTTTATTCTTGCTCATTATCAACTCTTGTGTGCATAAGTAGTGGTCCAGTAGATCCATTAATCAATGTCTCTCAAATGTTAAGAGGTAAACAGTGTTTTTCAGTTTCTCTCATTCGTTCAATTCCCATTAACTAGCTAGGTAGTAAAAAAAAATCCACCACTAGATGTCACTAAGGTATACATGTGCACCCTCATTTGCAATTAATAACACACAATTTACCCATTTCTCACTTACACACGCTCATCACAACTCACTCACCCCACCTAACATAACCTACTGTTTTTTCATATTTTACAACTTTACTCTGTTCATCTCTGAATATCAATACACAAAGCACAATATTCACAAGTCGATTAATCCTTCCTAGCTATTTATCTTCCTAATTGCCCATCTATTCTCTGTTCAACGCTGAATATCAATACCCGCATAACCTTTCTTAGTCTTCCTTTGAAATTTAATAACAATCCTCTAACCACCGGTGAATAACAATACACCATCTCACCACGCACAATGTCTTTTATCTAAAAAATTCTACTCACAACTTTTTATGTACTTTGTGAAAGAAATATTCGTTTTAAAACCGGGAAATTACTATTCACACACACACACACACACACACACCACACACACACACACACACACACACACACACACCACACACACACACAGGGAACCAGACACAATAAGAATTCCAGAGAACAACATAGAGTACATAGAGATGTCTAAAGACGAAGTGGAAAAAGCGAGGAGGAGCTCAAGGAGCTAAATAAAAACAAAGCAGTTGGTCCAGATGGAGTTTCACCATGGGTTCTGAGAGAGAATGTGCACCTGAGCTCAGCATTCCACTTTAACTGATTTTTCAGGCATCCCTGTTTACAGGAGTTGTAGCTGATGTGTGGAAAAAGGCTAACATAGTTCCAATCTACAAAAGTGGAAGCAGGGAAGACCCCCTTAATTATAGACCTGTATCATTGACAAGTGTAATAGTCAAAATATTGGAAAAAATAATTAAAACTAAATGGGTAGAACACCTGCAGATAAATGATATAATATCAGACAGTATGGTTTTCGATCTGGAAGATCCTGTGTATCGAATTTACTCAGTTTTTATGATCGAGCAACAGAGACATTACAGGAAAGAGATGGTTGGGTTGACTGCATCTATCTGGACCTAAAAAAGGCTTTCGACAGAGTTCCACACAAGAGGTTGTTCTGGAAACTGGAAAATATTGGAGGGGTGACACGTAAGCTTCTAACATGGATGAAAAATTTTCTGATAGAAAAATGAGGGCAGTGATGAGAGGCAATGTATCGGACTGGAGAAATGTCACACAAGTGGAGAACCACAGGGTTCAGTTCTTGCACCAGTGATGTTTATTGTCTACACAAATGATCTACCAGTTGGTATACAGAATTATATGAACATGTTTGCTGATGATGCTAAGATAATAGGAAGGATAAGAAACTTAGATGATTGTCATGCCCTTCAAGATGACCTGGACAAAATAAGTATATGGAGCACAACTTGGCAAATGGAATTTAATGTTAATAAATGCCATGTTATGGAATGTGGAATAGGAGAACATAGACCCCACACAACCTATATATTATGTGAGAAATCTTTAAAGAATTCTGATAAAGAAAGAGATCTAGGGGTGGTTCTAGATAGAAAACTATCACCTGAGGACCACATAAAGAATATTGTGCGAGGAGCCTATGCCAAGCTTTCTAACTTCAGAATTGCTTTTAAATACATGGGTGGCGATATACTAAAGAAATTGTTCACGACTTTTGTTAGGCCAAAGCTAGAATATGCAGCGGTTGTGTGGTGCCCATATCTTAAGAAGCACATCAACAAACTGGAAAAGGTGCAAAAACATGCTACTAAGTGGCTCCCAGAACTGAAGGGCAAGAGCTACGAGGAGAGGTTAGAGGCATTAAATATGCCAAAACTAGAAGACAGAAGAAAAAGAGGTGATATGATCACTACATACAAAATAGTAAAAGGAATTGATAAAATCGATAGGGAAGATTTCCTGAGACCTGGAACTTTAAGAACAAGAGGTCATAGATTTAAACTAGCTAAACACAGATGCCGAAGAAATGTAAGAAAATTCATTTTCGCAAACAGAGTGGTAGACGGTTGGAACAAGTTAAGTGAGAAGGTGGTGGAGGCCAAGACCGTCAGTAGTTTCAAAGCGTTATATGACAAAGAGTGCTGGGAAGATGGGACACCACGAGCGTAGCTCTCATCCTGTAACTATACTTAGGTAATTACACTTAGGTAATTACACACACAGTTTCTCATCGTTCTTTTGCCACCTCATCCTTTTAGTTAATTTACAACTAGGTCTCACTTCACGTATCCATCTTTATTTCGTATTATCACTGATTCAACTTAAATTACTGTACAAGTGAGACAATAATAAACTCAGTTTCAAAAAACTTTCACTAGTCTTTTCCCCCTTCACTCAGTTTCATCCTTACGTATTTTCACTGTGTTTACTATTATCTCACAATTTTTCATCTTGCTCCAGAAGGTGTTAGTAACACCTATTTTCTTAGTATTTAACCAATACTAGTTTAAATTACAATTTCAAAGCAAGCATTTTCATCAACGGGTATATCCTGACGTGTATTTTCCACAGAAAGAGATCGTCCCATTACATCACTTACGATAAGGAAAAAAATCCTACCGTTCCTAACCTGTCATAGTGACTTTCACCACATCCTTCAGTTCGACACTACGGACTCATACAGTTTAGTTGAGTGTTTCCTCAATATTTGTTTTGGCTGTTTCCTGATTCTCTCATTATTTCTCCATATCAAGAAAGGAACTTTCCAAGTTGTAGAACAATACAATACCCCTTATGCACTGAACAAGTGCACATATTAGGCTGTAACACTTGCAAGTGTAGCATAGATGGTCCTTCTATTAATATGTCTCAAAGAACTTAATATGTCTATCATTAATATGTCTATCACTACTATTAATATCCTTCGGTTATCCTTCTATTAATATGTCTATCACTACAAATTCCACTATACTCTCTCTCGATCTGAATTTTAACAACATTTTAAAATATTTCTCATATAAGAGATTTAAGCCTATGCTCTCATAGTGAATTTCAGACTTCCTAGCACTTTGTTACTTATCCTTGTGTGCCGCATTTTTTGGGGGTAAAGTACCTTTTCCACTATAAATCTGTCTGGTTCAACCATGTATGTTTTCCACACCATTTATAAGAGATGTTTAAGGATAGTCTACTCACTATATTAACTTGTTAAAAATACTAGTTAGTCAGTTTAGTGTGTGTCATTCTCCCTTTGTAAATTCAGAGGGTTATCTTTTCATTTTCAGTAAATCTATGCGGGTTTACCTAACCTCTCCACTAACCCTTATAAAGTTTTTTTAAGATCCTACATTTCCTCACCTATGCTATTCTCGTAACAACACTTTGTTTTGGGAATAATTTTTCTATTAAGTCCATCATTTCAGACATACAAATACAAACTCCCATATTCAAAAAGTAATGTTTCAAATGTATTAATTAATCATGCCTAGTTATACTCCATACTTTCTTAGCTGGTAGCAAAGTACATCAAATAACTACCCATTCATTGTGTTTCCTTATTTACTTAGGTTGGGTGGAATTTAAGTTACGGCTAAATGTTTCAAGTCTAACATACATTATATCAATATTAGATAATCCCCTACTTAATCACCAAGAATTCTATCAAGGGATAAGTGACTCCAAGGGACGGTCGGGAAGCAAGAACACGTTTGTTCTGGAAGTCTGGATATTCAACGAAGATATGCACGACCATAAGAGGGACAATGCAGTTTGGATAATAAGGAGCAGGGCGGCACTATTAAGTGCCCATGAGTTAAACGTGTATCAAGAGGTTATCTAGACATGATTTCGGGGCTTTAGTGTCCCCGCGGCCCGGTCCTCGACCAGGCCTCCACCCCCAGGAAACAGATCGTGACAGCTGACTAACACCCAGGTACCTATTTTACTGCTAGGTAACAGAGGCATAGGGTGAAAGAAACTCTGCCCATTGTTTCTCGCCGGCGCCTGGGATCGAACCCAGAACCACAGGATCACAAGTCCAGCGTGCTGTCCCCTCGGCCGACCGGCTCCCCATGTATGGCCAATATGTAACCTCGCCAGAGCTGTTTCCCACCGCCGGTTATGGTGGTAGGAGGAAGACCATTGGGGATACACTACTCTTAAGAGCACATAATTTGTTAACAGTAACAGAAGACCAACAACCCTGCCAACGGGCAAGGATGGAGGAATGATTAACTGAGTAAAAGTCGGAATAAGGAACACCTTTACGTTAGATGGGACAGGTGCGGATAGGTTCCTCAGCGGCAGTGTCTGTACGCTCATTTAAGGACACACCAATATGGCTGGGAACCCAACAAAACACCACTGTCTTAAATCTACTGGAGATAAGAAATGCCAATGTTGAATCTTGACTACCACAGGATGGACTGGATTAAAGGACTCCAGAGCCATGAGAGCACTGCAAGAGTCAACTACAACAACAAAGGAGGATTGACAGTGAGAAAGCAGTTCACGAAGAACATACAGAATAGCATAAAGTTCTGCCGTGAAGATGCTAATCTCCGGAAGCAGGCGATACATATAGGTGTAGTCAGGAAAAACAGAGCAGCCTATACCGTCTGCAGACTTAGACCCATTGGTGAAGAAGAAAATGGAGCGGGAGTGTGAAGAAAAGTGTTCAAGAAAAAGGTGTTTCAGAACTGTAGGACGGATAAAGGCTTTAATCACGTGGGTCAAGGTTTTACAAAATTTTGGAAGGAGGACCCTCCACGGGGGCAAGGACAGAACGACACTAGTAGAAATATTGGTACCACTATCTGAAAGAAAATCTTGTAGGCGAGAGCCATCTTTCTTTACTTTATAAACCTATGACTGAAACAGGGGGGTGGGTGACTGAAACAGACGTACTGAAAGAGGGAGGTGGTGAAGGGGAACAGGGGCCACAGGAGGGGCAAAAGTCAAAGCACGACATTGGTGAGAGTGAGGGTGTTATATGGACCGCGCAAGATTGTGAAGACGGTAGCAATCACGGCGGCCTTGGAGAGACCGGACACTAGTTACAACCTACCGGCTTAGGGTAGGATTTGAATGAAAGGCTCCAGAGCTGAGGCATAACCCAATATGCTGCAGTGCATCAAGACGGTGAAGAGTTGAAGGAGAAGACGACGATTGAGCAGGGCAACCATAATCGAATTTGGACAGGACGAGAGAGGAATGTAAAGAGAGGAGAGTGCGCCAATCCGCTCTCCAAGATGGTTGGGACAAGACCTTATGTAAGTTAAGGGTCTTAGAGCATTCAACTCTGAGGGAAGAGATATGGAGTGACCAGGGCAAACGAAGGTCAAAGATTAACCCCTAAAGCTTAGGAGAATCTTTATATACAAGGGGATGACCATAAAGCGACAAAGAGGGACGAAGAACGACCTGCTTCTGAGTAAAAGTTATAGCGCAAGTTTTAGTTGTAGAGAACTTGAAGCCATGATTGGTGGCCCAAGACGACATGGCATCAATCGCAAGTTGAAGCCTCCGTTGGAGGCAAATCATCACCTTGAGAACAGAGGGTAGATCGTCAACATAAAGACCAAATAAAATGTCAGAGGGAAGAGAGGAAAGACCACTGAGGGCAACAAGGAAAAATAGTAGTGCTCAGAACACTACCTTGGGCTACACCTTCGTATTGCCGAAAAGAGGCAGAGAGAGAGAGAGAGAGAGAGAGAGAGAGAGAGAGAGAGAGAGAGAGAGAGAGAGAGAGAGAGAGAGAGAGAGAGAGCGATACCAAGCCTAACTCTAAGGCAGAGGGTTTAGATCAAAGTACGTAGTCCATGTAGCAGGACCAAAGAAGGTTTGGAACATATTAAAACTAGAAGGATTTGTGCAAGTGCGTCTGAGGAGAGGAGGGTCAGTGCCAAGCATCACCAGTAAAGTGGGGGGGGAGGGTAAAAGGCGAAGTCATCACAATGAGAGACGTAACCGTGCCAGATGATGTGGTCATCACTGGGGGCTGGGGGCTCAACCCTGCCACAGAGGGAGGGAGGGCAGGAAGTGGAAGGGGGGGTCAAAGGAGCAGCCTGGTCTGGGCCCAGTGTAGTGGGGGCTACAGAGTTCGGTCTTCCAACACAGTCCGACTCGGGAGACCTGGTCGCCCACTCCACAAGCCTGGGAAGTTAAGAGAGGGGTCATTCATTGGCATATAGCGAGCAGGTAATGATTTCATTCATGAATAAGCCACCATACCTACCATGGAGCTACAATTAGAGGATAGGACACACGACAAGACTGGGCCCCACAGGGGTGCATCGTGAGTACACGCCCCGCAGTCACCACCTTAAGAACTGTCAATCCGTCGAGATCGGGTTCAGCAACGAAGGCAAGGATTGACAATAAAAGCGTCACCTCGCGCGAAACGTCGGACGACAATTCTGCAGGTGAAAGTGTGCGCCTTCCCAAACACCTGGGTGTCAAAACAGAAGATGTCTGGAAGAATAATCAAGAATGGCAAAAAGTCGGCGGGACTTGACAATTAGAAAGGAGAAGAGGGGGGGGGGGAATGAAACAGAAGGAAGAGGAAATAGCAACCTGCACAATTAGTGAAGATGGCAGCAGGATTATTAGGCTTCAAAAGGACAGAGGACTGTCCCATGGAGTAAGATACCTGCCAGTGTACACATATTTTTTTCTGGCTCTTTCCTCCTACCTTCTCAATATTTTCTCTACCTTGCGTCGTAGATGAAGTGGATATCTGGTGGAGTCGGTATATGGTGTTGATGGTGCAAGACTAATTTGTTTCCACTTATCCTTCGAAGCAAATTACTTCAAATAGCAGCAAATGATGCCAGCCAACAAAAAGTTGTACCAGGTAAGGAATATCGTACCAGGTATGGTTCTCTAGCTGAATGGTGTACATATGACAGGCACCAGATGTCGGGGACCTTGAGCACTGTCGTCTCCCAGAGGTGGAAGTCGGCGTTGTAGTTTTTTCTTCTCCCTCACCAGTAAAAAATTATTCACAAAGAAGTAGCTTTTGTGGCTTACTACTTCTGTGGTAAGTATTAGCTCGACTGCAGAAAGTATGAAAATAGTAAATATTATTTAAAAAAAAAAAAAAGAAATCCAAGTGAAACTTGACTGGTAGTCTGAGTGGTTTTATCTTGGCGTGTATTATTGGGATCAAAATTATTTTCCTAGTCAGGATAACCAAAAATTGCCTTCCAATCAAAACAACTCGGTTAGTACAGAGTAAAAGAGAGAGAGGAGCCTGGTACGTGTCTCAGATCTTTAATTATTTTATACATTACTCAACATCTGGAACAGAAGCTGCTCTTTGGCCTCAGACTCTACATGTCTTTCTGAATTATACATTCCTACAGCTGGGTCTGGAATATGTATTACTGAAGACAATTTAAGTTCCCCCCTGACAATAAATTATTTAATTTAAAATTTAATACTTTCTCATTTACCTGGCCCTCAAATACTTCGCTGGTTAAACAATTGTCAGGTTCAGACATCTTAATTAATGACATGGTATGCACCTAGACTTCTTGGTGCTGACTTACTATTATAATTGACTGTACCTGCTTCATTCAAAAACATATTTAATCTCCTTTCTTTCAACTCCAATGGCTTCAACTCTTTGTACTAGTAGAGCGCATAGCGTGTTCGTGCTCTACTCTAAGCCTCTGCAGCAATTTTCCGGACATGCCTCATTTTTGTAAGAACGTCTGAAGGATTATCTTTTACATAATATATGATGTGTCTGTTAAGCAGGCCTGGAATGATATTACATGAGTATCCATTAAAGTCGACTTCCAGGAAAATTTTGCCCATGAATTGTTAACTTCAGTCGGACACAAATTCTTCCGGTGGCCAAAATACCGTTAAAATAAATACATTTCTAACAATTTTAGTTAGAAATGTGCACCATGTTGTATGTTGATCCTTGCGAGCTTGGGGTTCCAAATTGGAATGCCTTGACATATGGTCCGCTCACACAAGCGCGTTGCTGTTCCCTGGATGGCCGGAATGTAAATCAGTGTGCAGACGACGAGTCGCAATAACGTGGCTGAAAATATAATGTCCAAACCCCATCGGAAAATGGTTCAAAACGGACCGAAACGTTGCTTCATTTTCTGATGTGCGGTTTGGTCATGTGAGTCGGTTAAATCCGCTCTGACTAGGTATAATTCTAAGAAAATCTCTGCAACTTTCTAAAGAGTATTTTGGCCTTTCGGGATTTCTATAAACCTCTGACATTACTTGTAAGTCTTACATCTATATGTATTTACATATTTAGCACTATGTCGGTATTGGACATCCAAATGATTTCGTAAGACTTCTTATAACTAGCTTTGTTACTTGAAATCAGCATTAAGGATGAATGACGTTCTTATCACAAATTTAAATCCAAAGAAGACCTATAATTAAATCAACCAGTCATTCAAAAAGATAGTATATATATAGCTACTATTGGTGGAACGTACAAAAATCATAGTATATATAGCTACTGTTGGTGGAGCGAACAAAAATTATAGTATATATATCTACTTTTTGTGGAACGTACACAAATTGACTGTTGCTGACACAAAAATACGTTTTGTACAATTCATCTTGTAGAAAAAACGAGAAAGAAGGCAGCAATCAAAACCTAAGTTTTCCTAGATCTAATATAGTACACATACTCACTAAATTAGGCCTAAGATGGCATATATTAGGCATCAGATTGTTTATTGTTTATATATTTAGGACAGGTTGAATAAATACTGTTCCAGTTAGTGGTGTGACCTTTTTGGTGTTCCAGACATACATAAACTGAACTTTTTTGTGGGGTAAAGCAGGTCGTTTTAGTACCCTTTACCAATAATAGTTATTTGTATTATTATTTTTTGAGGTTGGGTTTAAATAAATATTCCCAACTTGATATATATGTATTGGTAACAATGAAATGAGTCAATGAGAGAGATGATAGGAAGATAATTCATTCAGCTCACAAAATGAGTGAGTTTATTGAGTGGGGCAAATAATTAATCTTGAAACATTCTAAAATACTCAACCACAAAGTTGAGCTAATTAATCAGTTAAGAAATGGTTTCTGATAAGTGTCAGGAAAAATCTGGAAGTTTCCACCAGCAATAATTCACTGTTCATCCTTAATGCTGCTTCTTAACGAATAGTACACTCTCCCATAAACACAGATTATTGCTGAGATTCCGTCCAGGCTACTGGCCTGGACGGAATCTCACCATGGATACTAAAAGGAACAGAAGTACTGTGTCTGCCACTCTTAATGGTATGTAATAAGTCCCTAGTAATGGGGGGGAACTGCCAAAAATTTGAATGACGGCTAATGTAGTCCCGATATTCAAGAAGGGTGACAGACATTGAACTACAGGCCAGTGTCTCTAACTTGCATACCATGCATGGTGATGGAGAAGATTGTCCATCAACAGTCTATTAGATTTTTTCCAATAGAAAACATCTATTAGAACATCTGGAGCAAAATAACTTTGTAACACGGACTCCCCATGGGTTCTGGGATGATAAATCTTGCCTCACAAGAGTAATTGAATTCTATGACCAGGCGACAAAAATCTGGCAAGAAAGAGAAGGGTGGACAAACTGTGTGTTTTTGGATTGCTAGAAAGCCTAAGACACAGTACCACATAAGAGACTATATGCACAAGCTGGATATGCAGGCAGGAGTGAAAGGGAAGGTACTCAATTGAATAAGTGAGTACCTAAACAACAGAAGACCGCAAGTCATTGTGAGGGATGAGGTCTTGGAGTGGCGAGGCATCACCATTGGAGTCCAACAAGGTTCAGTCCTTGGACCTATCCTGTTCCTGCTATGTAAATGATATCTCAGAGGGAATAGACTCGTTCCTCTCAATGTTTGCTGATAATGCAAAAATTACGAGAAGGATTAAAACCGAGGAAGATAGTAAGAGGTTACAAGACGACCTAGACAAACTGAAAGAATGGTCCAACAAAGGGCTAATAAAGTTCAACCCAAGTAAATGTAAGGTAATGAAACTAGGTGGAGGAACACCAGGTACCGAAGTTCTCTACGAAACGGACAGAGAGAAAGATCTAGGAGTTGATAACACCTGTCTCTTGAAGTGCACATCAAAATATTATCATCATCGGCGTATGCAAGGGTGACTAATTTCAGAACTGCCTTTAGAAACTTGTATGAGGAGTAATTCAGAACAATGTATACCTCATATGAAAGACCAATCCTGGAGTATCCGGCCCCAGCACGAAGTCCATACATTGTCAACCACTAGACGAAGCTGGAGAAAGCTCAGGGGTATACCACTAGACTAGTTCCAGAACTAAGAGGTATGAGTTACGAGGAGAGGTACTTCACAACGCTGGAAGACAGAAGAGCTCGGAGAGACATGATCAGCACATGCAAAACTCTCAGGGAAAAGGGGACACAGGTGGAAACCGAGTACCCAAATGAGCCACTGAGACATTAGAAAAACTTGTTCAGTGTTACAGTAGTTAGTAAATGCAATGCAATAGGTTGCGGCTGACTCCATACACCGTTTCAAATGTAAATATGATAGAGCTCGAGAAGCTCAGAAACCTGTACTCCAGTAGATTGACAGTTGAGAGGCGGGATCAATAACAACCCCCACAAGCATAACTTTGAGTAGGATGGCCAACGCCTTACTGACGGGTTTACTGGTATGGTCAGTTTAGGCGATAGTGTCAGGCATAGGCTGTTAGCAAATTCAAACCCCAGTAAGAAGTTGGACGCCTATTTTTCTGTTACGTATATGCAAAATTTATCTTAACTTGCTTGTGTGGCTCCAGAAAGAATATCATGTGTGTTGGCAAACGATTCTTACTAATTTATAATATAAAATAGTGAGATTTTGTGTACGTAGTGGGGAAGCCTCTCTCTCTCTCCTCAACCCCAAGATATCTTTCACGTTTTTTATATACGTTAAAATAATTGTACAGAACATATTTTTTCCTTATAATATTTACCTACTTTTGTATTTGATGAAGATAAGGTTGTGATTTGTACAAGGTAATTAAGAGCAGGAAGTAAGTGGAATTGATGAAATACAAGTAAATTAGTTAAAAGTCATGCAACATTTTTAACGACATGGAAAGAGTTGCATATTGGTTATTTTCTATATAATATTTTAATATATTATCGTATTTTGTTCAATCACAATGTCCTATAAAGGACTCACATTAATGATCTACCACATGGAACTATATTGTTTCAGAGATCGATTCGATAAGTTAATATGAATTGTAAATCTAGAAAATCAGAAGTGTGACAAAAGCACCCAACCTAATGTGTCCAAGTAATCTTAGTCCTAATACATGCTATCTTAGGCTCAATGTAGTAAATATATGTATTTTTTAATGTTTCTTGGACTGTAAAATTAGTAGTACAAAATATTACCTTTTCTTTTTTTAATACAGGAGTATATATTGGAACACTGGACCAAATATTTGCTGTATGTAATACCATTTCAGGAGGATATTTCATATTCATATTTGTAGACTACGTTTTTATTTTATGTAATGATCAAGTGATCAAGTGATATCAAGTGATATCACAGACCAAGGTATTAATGTAATTGATTTAGATTCAGTAATCAAGAAATAACGTAACTTGTAAGATTAAAAGATACACGTTGACTGCGGAAGACATCTTACAATTTAATCAGTGTGAGAAGCAATTATTTCCTTTTATGTTTTTTGCATTTATGATTGTGGTTAACAACATGTCATGCCTTCCTAGTGCGTGATGCTGTTAGTGGAACAAGCTGGATGTGTTCGTTACTGGTGCTTTGATCACCTCTCACATGTAGAAATGTCATGCAAGCTCCAGTTATAGATTATAGCAAAGATAACTATTAATATATTTCAAAAATTGTCAAGGTATTTTCTTTAGCTAATCTTATACAATTATGACACGCTATATTCCTTTACACATATATTGAACAATGTTCGTTAAGTAATCTTACAGATACTAGTAACCATATAGGGTGGAACCCTTCCCTAATAATACAACCTTAAAGCTGATATTACATAATATTGAGTAACGTCAAAAGGGAGCAAGGACATATGTAAAGAAGATTTTTCCCTGATTTCTCAATGAACCAATACACCGAATGAAAAGATAGACTTGCCCATGTTGGAACAGCCCAATCCTAGGCTTTCCAAAACTGACTCTTCTATTCACCTTTTGTTAAAGCAAATGCTGCAATTGTTTAACTTAGTGATTGAAGTGTAATGACTAATGTCTTCCTGCGTCTGGGGAAAGAGCTATGATAAAAGATGAATGGTGAGATGAATAGTGAGATGAACAATGATGACATTTAATCTCCTTCAGGGAGGCTGGTCTGTCCGGGTCCAATTATCCTCACTGCTCAACAACATTATCAACTCATGTAAATATGATTTCCTTATTATTATTCACAAAATTTATCTGAAACACAGATGATTTAAAACTGGTCTGAATTAAAACACAGAACAGACCTCTGATTCAGGGGTGCGTCTGCGTGTGTGTGTGGGGGGGAGCGTTACTGTGTGTGTGTGTGTGTGTGTGTGTGTGTGTGTGTGTGTGTGAGGGGCCGTCACTGGGTGTGTGTGAGGGAGCGTCACTGTGTACTCACCAAATTGTGCTTGCAGGGGTTGAGCTTTGGCTCTTTGGTCCCGCCTCTCAACCGTCAATCAACTGGTGTACAGATTCCTGAGCCTACTGGGCTCTATCATATCTACATTTGAAACTATGTATGGAGTCAGCCTCCACCATATCACTTCCTAGTACATTCCATTTACTAACTACTCTGACACTGAAAAAGTTCTTTCTAATGTCTCTGTGGCTCATTTGGGTACTCAGCTTCCACCTGTGTCCCCTTGTTCGCGTCCCTCCAGTGTTGAATAGTTCATCCTTGTTTACCCGGTCGATTCCTCTGAGGATTTTGTAGGTTGTGATCATATCTCCCCTTACTCTTCTGTCTTCCAGTGTCGTAAGGTGCATTTCCCGCAGCCTTTCCTCGTAACTCATGCCTCTTAGTTCTGGGACTAGTCTAGTGTCATACCTTTGGACTATTTCCAGCTTCGTCTTGTGCTTGAGAAGGTACGGGCTCATGCTGGGGCCGCATACTCCAGGATTGGTCTTACATATGTGGTGTACAAGATTCTGAATAATTCCTTACACAGGTTCCTGAACGCTGTTCTGATGTTAGCCAACCTCGCATATGCCGCAGACGTTATTCTTTTTATGTGGGCTTCAGGAGACAGGTTTGGTGTGATATCAACTCCTAGATCTTTCTCTCTGTCTGTTTCATTAAGTACTTCATCTCCTATTCTGTATCCTGTGTCGGGCCTCCTGTTTCCACTGCCTAGTTTCATTACATTGCATTTACTCGGGTTGAACTTCAACAGCCATTTGTTGGACCATTCACTCTGTCTAGGTCATCTTATAGCCTCCTACTATCGTCCTCAGTTTCAATCCTCCTCATAATTTTTGCATCATCGGCAAACAGTGAGAGAAACGATTCTATACCCTCTGGGAGATCATTTACATATATCAGAAACAGTATAGGTCCAAGGACTGACCCCTGCGGGACTCCACTCGTAACGTCTCGCCAATCTGAGACCTCACCCCTCACACTGACTCGTTGTCTCCTGTTGCTTAGGTTCTCCTTTATCCAATGGAGTACCTTCCCTTTCACTCCAGCTTTTTCACTAGCCTCTTGTGTGGCACTGTATCAATGGCTTTCTGACAATCCAAAAATATGCAGTCTGCCCACCTTCTTCTCTTTGTTGCCTGGTCGTAGAATTCAAGTAACCCTGAGAGGCAGGACCTGCCATCCCTGAACCCATGTTGATGCTATGTTACAAAGTTCTTTCGCTCCAGGTGTTCCACTAGCTTTCTTCGCACAATCTTCTCCATCAGCTTGCATGGTATGCAGGTTAGGGACACTGGCCTGTAAGTCAGTGCCTCCTGTCTATCCCCTTTCTTGTATATCGGGACTACGATAGCTGGTTTCCATATTTCTGGCAGTTCCCCGGTTGCCAGTCATTTGTTATACACTATGGAGAGTGGTAGGCACAGTTCTTTTGCTCCTTCCTTTAGTATCCGAGGGGAGATTCCATCTGGGTTATAGCCTTTGTCACATCCATCTCTAGTAAACACTTCCTTACTTCCCCGCTGGTAATCTCAAACACTTCCAGTGGTTCCTGGTTAGCTATTCCCTCTCTTATCTCTGGGATTTCTCCTTGCTCTAAGGTGAAGACCTCCTGGAATTTCTTATTCAGTTCCTCACACACTTCCTTGTCGTTTGTAGTGAATCCTTCTGCCCCTATCCTTAATTTCATAACCTGTTCCTTTACTGTTGTTTTTCTCCTGATGTGGCTATGCAGCAATTTAGGCTGAGTCTTTGCCTTGCTTGCGATGTCATTTTCGTATTGTCTTTCTGCCTCTCTTCTCATCCTGACATATTCATTCCTGGCATTCTGGTATCTTTCTCTGCTCTCCAGTGTCCTGTTATTCCTATAGTTTCTCCATGCCCTTTTACTTTGCTGCTTAGCTAGCCTACATCTCTGATTAAACCATGGGTTTCTCATCTTCATTTCACTGTTTTCCTTTTGGGCTGGGACAAACTTGTTTGCTGCGTCCTTGCATTTTTGCTTGATGTATTCCATCATATCTTGGGCCGTCTTTTCCCTGAGCTCTGTTTCCCATGCTATATCTGCTAGGAATTTTCTTATCTCCTCATAGTTTTCCTTCGGTATGCTAACCTTTTGTTTTTGGTATCCCTCCTCGAGTTCAATAACCCTTCTTCAATCAGTTACTCAAACACCAATGCACAGTGGTCGCTCATTTCTACTGGGGCCTCAAAACCGATTTCTCTTATGTCTGAGTCGTTCAGGGTGAAGACCAGGTCGAGTCGCACTGGTTCGTCATTTCCTCTAATCCTTGTGGGTTCTCTGACTTGCTGGGTTTAAAAGTTTCTAGTCATCACCTCCAGTAGTTTGGCTCTCCACGTATCCTCGCCTCCACGCGGTTCCTTGTTCTCCCAGTCAATCCTTCCGTGATTGAAGTCCCCCATGATGAGCAGGTGAGATCTATTTCTACAGGCAGCAGAGGCTGCCCTCTCAATTATAGTGTTAACTGCCCTGTTGTTGTTTTTGTACTCTTGACTGGGTCTTCTGTCATTTGGTGGAGGGTTATATATTACTACTACTACTATTTTGGTCCTCCCATTGTCATGGTGCCTGCTATCTAGTCTCTGAACCCTCACAGCCCGGGATAGCCATCTCCTTAAAACTCCATTCCTTTCTCATGAGTAGGGCCACTCCGCCTCCTCCCCTACCTTCCCTCTCTTTCCTTATTACTGTGTACTTCTGGGGAAACACGGCATTCGTTATGATTCCAGAAAGTTTTGTTTCAGTGAGTCCGATTACATCTGGGTTCACTTCTTGTGCTCTTTCCCTTAGTTCACTTGCCTTGCTTGTGATCCCATCTATGTTCGAGTACATTACCCTGAAACTGACTCTCTTCTGCTTCTCCTCTGGGGGGGGACCTGTGGGTCTGGGGTGAGCAGGAGCTGGGAGGATCTGGTATGGGGAGACTGGTGGAGGAGAAGGGCTTGGGGGGTGGGGGGAGAGGGAGGGTAGGGGGGTTGGTGAGAGGGGGAGGGTTGGGGGGTGGGTGANCTAGCATCTCGGGCTCCATCTTAAATTAATAAAAGACTACCTTCAGGAACGAACTCTAAGGGTTGTCCTCAATGGGGCAGAATCCTAAAGCCACTCAATTGGGTGCAGCGTTCCACAGGGTCTTGTGCTTGGCCCTCTGCCGTGGAATGTTTATTTCAACAATCTATTTTATCTCATTCCTGAAGCTCAAGACTTTGCTGATGACTGCACTCTAACCTTCACATACAGAAAGGAGAAACGCCAACTGCTGCAAGAATCGTCAATCACCAACTTTCAGCAGATTTCTACCTGGGGTAGAGATGGCAGGTCACATTTGCGGCGGAGAACAAACACCGATGATGATAACTAGACTGCACATGGCAAATCCGACAGGCTTGCAATAGTGGGCAAAACCCTGCAGTTCACGATGAAAGTGACATCATGGGAATGATTTCTACTCTTCAAGACAATGAAGAGCCATGGGCTGAACCTAGCCTCAAAAGGGCAGCAGGAAACTTGCAGCCCTACGGGCATTTCACACCTTGACAGCATAGGCTGCAAAACCTTATATGAAGCACAATTTTTCTCTCATCTAGAGTATGCACCCCTTTCCTAGATCGCCTGCCCCCCCCCCCTATCATTTATCAGACTGTTGGACAAAGTAGAGAGACGGGCAAGAAGGCTCATCTCTAGTCTTGACCAAGTCTAGTGGGAACGGTCTGAACATCAGACCCTGCAGCACCGTCGTGACGTTGGTGGTTTTACTGTCATGTACAAGGCCAATATCCTCAAATTCCGCACCTGGCGCAATTCCGTATACCACCAGTAGTTGCCACCCATAGCACTAAGCTCTCAACCGTCAACATTCTCATGCTGGAAATGCCTTTCTCAGGAACCTCACTCCATCAGCGTTCATTCACTCCTAGGCTGACTCCCATCTGGAAATTGCTCATTAAACAGGTTGATATCGGGAGATCAATCAACTGATCACATGAAGGCTCTGGCACACAGTTGGCTACAGGCTCATCCTGTTCCTTATATGATTGTTACCTAATGTTGTTAGTGATTAAAGGCTATTCCTACTACTGCATATACAAGTTCGTGAATAATGGGCATCTAGGAGTAGGTTTCACCTTAGCTAAGGTAAGATTACAGCTCATGCTTACAGTTTCCCACGTTCTTTATACGATAGTTCATTATGATAATTCCCTATGTGATAGTTTCAAAGTACCTTTTCATGGAATAATTGAGTTTCTAGGAGCAGGCTATAGATGAGCTGATGTATGACAACAGCTCTTGCTTGCAGCTTAACCAGGTACGTCATTGGACAGCCCTTAGAACCCTAGTCTTAATTTATGAGAGAGAGAGAGAGAGAGAGAGAGAGAGAGAGAGAGAAGAGAGAGAGAGAGAGAGAGAGAGACTATAATCAGAGCCAAAATTCAGGAGAGAGAGTTGACGCGTGCTTGGAGTCCTAAGTTATGGATCACATGCTAGGCTAACACAGTTCCTCTATAATTACTACAATCGGGGTCAGTACATTTCATGTAACTTAATCCAGTAATTCGCTCAGCTTCTTGCATGGCGCTATTATGGTAATTTTTTTTGTCTACGGTCAGCATGTACGTTATGACATTTGACGTATAACGCATTCTTTTACATTTTCTTATATTATACTCGACTTTTCTGTAACAAACTTTCAGTACTTTACGACAAATCTTTTTTCCTGTACGTTTACTCATCATGTACTGTATTATTTCTTGCCAACACACCCTTTCATCTTCCTCTTATTAATCTCAGTCAAGGTAACGTGTTTTCCTCCTCTTGCAGCACAAATTTATATTCGGGTTCAAAGCTTTCGCAGGATCTCAAATCCATCTTTATTCTTGCTCTCATTATCAACTCTTGTGTGCATAAGTAGTGGTCCAGTATTGATCCATTAATCAATGTCTCTCAAATGTTAAGAGGTAAACAGTGTTTTTCAGTTTCTCTTCATTCGTTCAATTCCCATTAACTAGCTAGGTAGTTAAAAAAAAAATCCACCACTAGATGTCACTAAGGTATACATGTGCACCCTCATTTGCAATTAATAACACACAATTTACCCATTTCTCACTCTTACACACGCTCATCACAACTCACTCACCCCACCTAACATAACCTACTGTTTTTTCATATTTTACAACTTTACTCTGTTCATCTCTGAATATCAATACACAAAGCACAATATTCACAAGTCGATTAATCCTTCCTAGCTATCTTATCTTCCTAATTGCCCATCTATTCTCTGTTCAACGCTGAATATCAATACCCCGCATAACCTTTCTTAGTCTTCCTTTGAAATTTAATAACAATCCTCTAACCACCGGTGAATAACAATACACCATCTCACCACGCACAATGTCTTTTATCTAAAAAATTCTACTCACAACTTTTTATGTACTTTGTGAAGAAATATTCGTTTTAAAACCGGGAAATTACTATTCACACCACACACACACACACACACACACACACACACACACACACACACACCACACACACACACACACACACAGGGAACCAGACACAATAAGAATTCCAGAGAACAACATAGAGTACATAGAGATGTCTAAAGACGAAGTGGAAAAAGCGAGGAGGAGCTCAAGGAGCTAAATAAAAACAAAGCAGTTGGTCCAGATGGAGTTTCACCATGGGTTCTGAGAGAGAATGTGCACCTGAGCTCAGCATTCCACTTTAACTGATTTTTCAGGCATCCCTGTTTACAGGAGTTGTAGCTGATGTGTGGAAAAAGGCTAACATAGTTCCAATCTACAAAAGTGGAAGCAGGGAAGACCCCCTTAATTATAGACCTGTATCATTGACAAGTGTAATAGTCAAAATATTGGAAAAAATAATTAAAACTAAATGAGTAGAACACCTGCAGATAAATGATATAATATCAGACAGTATGGTTTTCGATCTGGAAGATCCTGTGTATCGAATTTACTCAGTTTTTATGATCGAGCAACAGAGACATTACAGGAAAGAGATGGTTGGGTTGACTGCATCTATCTGGACCTAAAAAGGCTTTCGACAGAGTTCCACACAAGAGGTTGTTCTGGAAACTGAAAAATATTGGAGGGGGTGACACGTAAGCTTCTAACATGGATGAAAAATTTTCCGATAGAAAAATGAGGGCAGTGATGAGAGGCAATGTATCGGACTGGAGAAATGTCACACAAGTGGAGAACCACAGGGTTCAGTTCTTGCACCAGTGATGTTTATTGTCTACACAAATGATCTACCAGTTGGTATACAGAATTATATGAACATGTTTGCTGATGATGCTAAGATAATAGGAAGGATAAGAAACTTAGATGATTGTCATGCCCTTCAAGATGACCTGGACAAAATAAGTATATGGAGCACAACTTAGCAAATGGAATTTAATGTTAATAAATGCCATGTTATGGAATGTGGAATAGGAGAACATAGACCCCACACAACCTATATATTATGTGAGAAATATTTAAAGAATTCTGATAAAGAAAGAGATCTAGGGGTGGTTCTAGATAGAAAACTATCACCTGAGGACCACATAAAGAATATTGTGCGAGGAGCCTATGCCAAGCTTTCTAACTTCAGAATTGCTTTTAAATACATGGGTGGCGATATACTAAAGAAATTGTTCACGACTTTTGTTAGGCCAAAGCTAGAATATGCAGCGGTTGTGTGGTGCCCATATCTTAAGAAGCACATCAACAAACTGGAAAAGGTGCAAAACATGCTACTAAGTGGCTCCCAGAACTGAAGGGCAAGAGCTACGAGGAGAGGTTAGAGGCATTAAATATGCCAAACTAGAAGACAGAAGAAAAAGAGGTGATATGATCACTACATACAAAATAGTAAAAGGAATTGATAAAATCGATAGGGAAGATTTCCTGAGACGTGGAACTTTAAGAACAAGAGGTCATAGATTTAAACTAGCTAAACACAGATGCCGAAGAAATGTAAGAAAATTCATTTTCGCAAACAGAGTGGTAGACGGTTGGAACAAGTTAAGTGAGAAGGTGGTGGAGGCCAAGACCGTCAGTAGTTTCAAAACGTTATATGACAAAGAGTGCTGGGAAGATGGGACACCACGAGCGTAGCTCTCATCCTGTAACTATACTTAGGTAATTACACTTAGGTAATTACACACACAGTTTCTCATCGTTCTTTTGCCACCTCATCCTTTTAGTTAATTTACAACTAGGTCTCACTTCACGTATCCATCTTTATTTCGTATTATCACTGATTCAACTTAAATTACTGTACAAGTGAGACAATAATAAACTCAGTTTCAAAAAACTTTCACTAGTCTTTTCCCCTTCACTCAGTTTCATCCTTACGTATTTTCACTGTGTTTACTATTATCTCACAATTTTTCATCTTGCTCCAGAAGGTGTTAGTAACACCTATTTTCTTAGTATTTAACCATACTAGTTTAAATTACAATTTCAAAGCAAGCATTTTCATCAACGGGTATATCCTTACGTGTATTTTCCACAGAAAGAGATCGTCCCATTACATCACTTACGATAAGGAAAAAAATCCTACCGTTCCTAACCTGTCATAGTGACTTTCACCACATCCTTCAGTTCGACACTACGGACTCATACAGTTTAGTTGAGTGTTTCCTCAATAATTGTTTTAGCTATTTCCTGATTCTCTCATTTTTTTCTCCATATCAAGAAAGGAACTTTCCAAGTTGTAGAACAATACATACCCCTTATGCACTTGTTCAGTGCATAAGGGGTATTGTATTGTTCTACAACTTGGAAAGTTCCTTTCTTGATATGGAGAAAAAAATGAGAGAATCAGGAAATAGCTAAAACAATTATTGAGGAAACACTCAACTAAACTGTATGAGTCCGTAGTGTCGAACTGAAGGATGTGGTGAAAGTCACTATGACAGGTTAGGAACGGTAGGATTTTTTTCCTTATCGTAAGTGATGTAATGGGACGATCTCTTTCTGTGGAAAATACACGTAAGGATATACCCGTTGATGAAAATGCTTGCTTTGAAATTGTAATTTAAACTAGTATTGGTTAAATACTAAGAAAATAGGTGTTACTAACACCTTCTGGAGCAAGATGAAAAATTGTGAGATAATAGTAAACACAGTGAAAATACGTAAGGATGAAACTGAGTGAAGGGGAAAAGACTAGTGAAAGTTTTTTGAAACTGAGTTTATTATTGTCTCACTTGTACAGTAATTTAAGTTGAATCAGTGATAATACGAAATAAAGATGGATACGTGAAGTGAGACCTAGTTGTAAATTAACTAAAAGGATGAGGTGGCAAAAGAACGATGAGAAACTGTGTGTGTAATTACCTAAGTGTAATTACCTAAGTATAGTTACAGGATGAGAGCTACGCTCGTGGTGTCCCATCTTCCCAGCACTCTTTGTCATATAACGCTTTGAAACTACTGACGGTCTTGGCCTCCACCACCTTCTCACTTAACTTGTTCCAACCGTCTACCACTCTGTTTGCGAAAATGAATTTTCTTACATTTCTTCGGCATCTGTGTTTAGCTAGTTTAAATCTATGACCTCTTGTTCTTAAAGTTCCAGGTCTCAGGAAATCTTCCCTATCGATTTTATCAATTCCTTTTACTATTTTGTATGTAGTGATCATATCACCTCTTTTTCTTCTGTCTTCTAGTTTTGGCATATTTAATGCCTCTAACCTCTCCTCGTAGCTCTTGCCCTTCAGTTCTGGGAGCCACTTAGTAGCATGTTTTTGCACCTTTTCCAGTTGATGTGCTTCTTAAGATATGGGCACCACACAACCGCTGCATATTCTAGCTTTGGCCTAACAAAAGTCGTGAACAATTTCTTTAGTATATCGCCACCCATGTATTTAAAAGCAATTCTGAAGTTAGAAAGCTTGGCATAGGCTCCTCGCACAATATTCTTTATGTGGTCCTCAGGTGATAGTTTTCTATCTAGAACCACCCCTAGATCTCTTTCTTTATCAGAATTCTTTAAATATTTCTCACATAATATATAGGTTGTGTGGGGTCTATGTTCTCCTATTCCACATTCCATAACATGGCATTTATTAACATTAAATTCCATTTGCTAAGTTGTGCTCCATATACTTATTTTGTCCAGGTCATCTTGAAGGGCATGACAATCATCTAAGTTTCTTATCCTTCCTATTATCTTAGCATCATCAGCAAACATGTTCATATAATTCTGTATACCAACTGGTAGATCATTTGTGTAGACAATAAACATCACTGGTGCAAGAACTGAACCCTGTGGTTCTCCACTTGTGTGACATTTCTCCAGTCCGATACATTGCCTCTCATCACTGCCCTCATTTTTCTATCAGAAAATTTTTCATCCATGTTAGAAGCTTACGTGTCACCCCCTCCAATATTTTCCAGTTTCCAGAACAACCTCTTGTGTGGAACTCTGTCGAAAGCCTTTTTTAGGTCCAGATAGATGCAGTCAACCCAACCATCTCTTTCCTGTAATGTCTCTGTTGCTCGATCATAAAAACTGAGTAAATTCGATACACAGGATCTTCCAGATCGAAAACCATACTGTCTGATATTATATCATTTATCTGCAGGTGTTCTACCCATTTAGTTTTAATTATTTTTTCCAATATTTTGACTATTACACTTGTCAATGATACAGGTCTATAATTAAGGGGGTCTTCCCTGCTTCCACTTTTGTAGATTGGAACTATGTTAGCCTTTTTCCACACATCAGCTACAACTCCTGTAAACAGGGATGCCTGAAAAATCAGTTAAAGTGGAATGCTGAGCTCAGGTGCACATTCTCTCTCAGAACCCATGGTGAAACTCCATCTGGACCAACTGCTTTGTTTTTATTTAGCTCCTTGAGCTCCTCCTCGCTTTTTCCACTTCGTCTTTAGACATCTCTATGTACTCTATGTTGTTCTCTGGAATTCTTATTGTGTCTGGTTCCCTGTGTGTGTGTGTGTGTGTGTGTGTGTGTGTGTGTGTGTGTGTGTGTGTGTGTGTGTGTGTGTGTGTGTGTGAATAGTAATTTCCCGGTTTTAAAACGAATATTTCTTTCACAAAGTACATAAAAAGTTGTGAGTAGAATTTTTTAGATAAAGACATTGTGCGTGGTGAGATGGTGTATTGTTATTCACCGGTGGTTAGAGGATTGTTATTAAATTTCAAAGGAAGACTAAGAAAGTTATGCGGGGTATTGATATTCAGCGTTGAACAGAGAATAGATGGGCAATTAGGAAGATAAGATAGCTAGGAAGGATTAATCGACTTGTGAATATTGTGCTTTGTGTATTGATATTCAGAGATGAACAGAGTAAAGTTGTAAAATATGAAAAAACAGTAGGTTATGTTAGGTGGGGTGAGTGAGTTGTGATGAGCGTGTGTAAGAGTGAGAAATGGGTAAATTGTGTGTTATTAATTGCAAATGAGGGTGCACATGTATACCTTAGTGACATCTAGTGGTGGATTTTTTTTTAACTACCTAGCTAGTTAATGGGAATTGAACGAATGAAGAGAAACTGAAAAACACTGTTTACCTCTTAACATTTGAGAGACATTGATTAATGGATCAATACTGGACCACTACTTATGCACACAAGAGTTGATAATGAGAGCAAGAATAAAGATGGATTTGAGATCCTGCGAAAGCTTTGAACCCGAATATAAATTTGTGCTGCAAGAGGAGGAAAACACGTTACCTTGACTGAGATTAATAAGAGGAAGATGAAAGGGTGTGTTGGCAAGAAATAATACAGTACATGATGGTACAAGAAATAATACAGTACATGATGAGTAAACGTAC
>WNGS01007355.1:17682-33187 GCA_020271785.1 Procambarus virginalis
GGTACACTCCAGCTGTCTGTGTGGCGGGTGGTACACTCCAGCTGTCAGTGTGTGGCGGGTGGTACACTCCAGCTGTCAGTGTGTGGCGGGTGGTGCACTCCAGCTGTCAGTGTGTGGCGGGTGGTGCACTCCAGCTGTCAGTGTGTGGTGGGTGGTGCACTCCAGCTGTCAGTGTGTGGCGGGTGGTGCACTCCAGCTGTCAGTGTGTGGCGGGTGGTGCACTCCAGCTGTCAGTGTGTAGCGGGTGCTACACTCCAGCTGTCAGTGTGTGGTGGGTGGTGCACTCCAGCTGTCAGTGTGTGGCGGGTGGTGCACTCCAGCTGTTAGTGTGTGGCAGGTGGTGCACTCCAGCTGTCAGTGTGTGGTGGGTGGTGCACTCCAGCTGTCAGTGTGTGGCGGGTGGTACACTCCAGCTGTCAGTGTGTGGCGGGGGGTACACTCCAGCTGTCAGTGTGTGGCGGGTGGTACACTCCAGCTGTCAGTGTGGGCGGGTGGTACACTCCAGCTGTCAGTGTGTGGCGGGTGTGCACTCCAGCTGTCAGTGTGTGGCGGGTGGTGCACTCCAGCTGTCAGTGTGTGGCGGGTGGTGCACTCCAGCTGTCAGTGTGTGGCGGGTGGTGCACTCCAGCTGTCAGTGTGTGGCGGGTGGTACACTCCAGCTGTCAGTGTGTGGCGGGTGGTACACTCCAGCTGTCAGTGTGTGGCGGGTGGTACACTCCAGCTGTCAGTGTGTGGCGGGTGGTACACTCCAGCTGTCAGTGTGTGGTGGGTGGTACACTCTAGCTGTCAGTGTGTGGTGGGTGGTACACTCCAGCTGTCAGTGTGAGGCGGGTGGTACACTCCAGCTGTCAGTGTGTGGCGGGTGGTACACTTCAGCTGTCAGTGTGTGGCGGGTGGTGCACTCCAGCTGTCAGTGTGTGGCGGGTGGTGCACTCCAGCTGTCAGTGTGTGGCGGGTGGTGCACTCCAGCTGTCAGTGTGTGGCGGGTGCTACACTCCAGCTGTCAGTGTGTGGTGGGTGGTACACTCTAGCTGTCAGTGTGTGGTGGGTAGTACACTCCAGCTGTTAGTGTGTGGCAGGTGATACACTCCAGCTGTCAGTGTGTGGCGGGTGGTGCACTCCAGCTGTCAGTGTGTGGCGGGTGGTGCACTCCAGCTGTCAGTGTGTGGCAGGTGATACACTCCAGCTGTCAGTGTGTGGCGGGTGCTACACTCCAGCTGTCAGTGTGTGGCGGGTGCTACACTCCAGCTGTCAGTGTGTGGCGGGTGGTACACTCCAGCTGTCAGTGTGTGGTGGGTGGTACACTCCAGCTGTCAGTGTGAGGCGGGTGGTACACTCCAGCTGTCAGTGTGTGGCGGGTGGTACACTCCAGCTGTCAGTGTGTGGTGGGTGGTACAATCCAGCTGTCAGTGTGTGGCGGGTGGTACACTCCAGCTGTCAGTGTGTGGTGGGTGGTACACTCCAGCTGTCAGTGTGTGGTGGGTGGTGCACTCCAGCTGTCAGTGTGTGGCGGGTGGTACACTCCAGCTGTCAGTGTGTGGCGGGTGGTGCACTCCAGCTGTCAGTGTGTGGCGGGTGGTACACTCCAGCTGCCAGTGTGTGGCGGGTGGTACACTCCAGCTGTCAGTGTGTGGCGGGTGGTACACTCCAGCTGCCAGTGTGTGGCGGGTGGTGCACTCCAACTGTCAGTGTGTGGCGGGTGGTGCACTCCAGCTGTCAGTGTGTGGTGGGTGGTGCACTCCAGCTGTCAGTGTGTGGCGGGTGGTGCACTCCAGCTGTCAGTGTGTGGCGGGTGGTGCACTCCAGCTGTCAGTGTGTGGCGGGTGCTACACTCCAGCTGTCAGTGTGTGGTGGGTGGTGCACTCCAGCTGTCAGTGTGTGGCGGGTGGTGCACTCCAGCTGTTAGTGTGTGGCAGGTGGTGCACTCCAGCTGTCAGTGTGTGGTGGGTGGTGCACTCCAGCTGTCAGTGTGTGGCGGGTGGTACACTCCAGCTGTCAGTGTGTGGTACACTCCAGCTGTCAGTGTGGCGGGTGGTGCACTCCAGCTGTCATTGTGTGGCGGGTGGTACACTCCAGCTGTCATTGTGTGACGGGTGGTGCACTCCAGCTGTCAGTGTGTGGTACACTCCAGCTGTCAGTGTGTGGCGGGTGGTGCACTCCAGCTGTCTGTGTGTGGCAGGTGGTGCACTCCAGCTGTCAGTGTGTGGCGGGTGGTACACTCCAGCTGTCAGTGTGTGGCGGGTGGTACACTCCAGCTGTCAGTGTGTGGCGGGTGGTACACTCCAGCTGTCAGTGTGTGGCTGGTGGTACACTCCAGCTGTTAGTGTGTGGCGGGTGGTACACTCCAGTTGTTAGTGTGTGGCGGGTGGTACACTCCAGCTGTCAGTGTGTGGCTGGTGGTACACTCCAGCTGTCAGTGTGTGGCTGGTGGTACACTCCACCTGTCAGTGTGTGGCGGGTGGTGCACTCCAGCTGTCAGTGTGTGGCGGGTGGTACACTCCAGCTGTCAGTGTGTGGCTGGTGGTACACTCCACTTGTCAGTGTGTGGCGGGTGGGGCACTCCAGCTGTCAGTGTGTGGCGGGTGGTACACTCCAGCTGTCAGTGTGTGGCGGGTGGTACACTCCAGCTGTCAGTGTGTGGCGGGTGGTGCACTCCAGCTGTCTGTGTGTGGCAGGTGGTGCACTCCAGCTGTCAGTGTGTGGCGGGTGGTACACTCCAGCTGTCAGTGTGGGGCGGGCGTGGGGTGCAGCGCCTCATGTCCCACTTACTGACCTTCTTGGACTTGTGTTTTAAATTATTTTGACGTTCGACTTCTTTGTGGCGTCTGTCGTTAAGGCTGTGGACTAAGGTGTCTTCCACGACCTCCTCTAGTGCTCTCCGTGACCTCCCGTACTGGGTACCAGTATTTACTTGTATATCCTACCTAATTTGCATTTCCAGCTTCCACTTGTGTCCTCTTGTTCTACTTCCAATCTGAAAGGGCTCTTCTGGTCAATCATGTCTATTCCCCTCAGTATTTTGTATGTTGTGATCATATTCTTTATTGGTGGGTGTGCCGCGTGCGTGCCCGCGCCGGCTTCCCCCACAACCTGCTGTCTACACGGAGCTGCCAAGTAGGTTTTTGTTGGAGCGGAAATACAAAGTCTCTGTTACGCTCAATAACCTCCGAAAGCACAAGTAGTTTTAAAGCGGAATCATGGATGAACTCTGTCCAGAAATGTGAGGGTTGTGGGAGACCTGCGTGATGTTGGCTGGTTACCCCGACCTACATGATGTTGGCTGGTCACCCCGACCTGCATGATGTTGGCTGGTAACCCCGACCTGCATGATGTTGGCTGGTTACCCCGACCTGCATGATGTTGGCTGGTTACAATGACCTACATGATGTTGGCTGGTTACCCTGACCTGCATGATGTTGGCTGGTTACCCCGACCTACATGATGTTGGCTGGTTACCCCGACCTACATGATGTTGGCTGGTCACCCCGACCTGCATGATGTTGGCTGGTAACCCCGACCTGCATGATGTTGGCTGGTCACCCCGACCTGCATGATGTTGGCTGGTTACCCTGACCTACATGATGTTGGCTGGTTACCCTGACCTACATGATGTTGGCTGGTAACCCCGACCTGCATGATGTTGGCTGGTTACCCTGACCTACATGATGTTGGCTGGTTACCCCCGACCTGCATGATGTTGGCTGGTAACCCCGACCTGCATGATGTTGGCTGGTTACCCCGACCTGCATGATGTTGGCTGGTTACCCTGACCTACATGATGTTGGCTGGTTACCCCGACCTGCATGATGTTGGCTGGTAACCCCGACCTGCATGATGTTGGCTGGTTACCCCCGACCTGCATGATGTTGGCTGGTTACCCCGACCTGCATGATGTTGGCTGGTAACCCCGACCTGCATGATGTTGGCTGGTTACCCTGACCTACATGATGTTGGCTGGTTACCCCCGACCTGCATGATGTTGGCTGGTAACCCCGACCTGCATGATGTTGGCTGGTTACCCCCGACCTGCATGATGTTGGCTGGTTACCCCGACCTGCATGATGTTGGCTGGTTACCCTGACCTACATGATGTTGGCTGGTTACCCCGACCTGCATGATGTTGGCTGGTTACCCCGACCTGCATGATGTTGGCTGGTAACCCCGACCTGCATGATGTTGGCTGGTTACCCTGACCTACATGATGTTGGCTGGTTACCCCCGACCTGCATGATGTTGGCTGGTAACCCCGACCTGCATGATGTTGGCTGGTTACCCTGACCTACATGATGTTGGCTGGTCACCCCGACCTGCATGATGTTGGCTGGTTACCCCGACCTACATGATGTTGGCTGGTAACCCCGACCTGCATGATGTTGGCTAGTTACCCCGACCTACATGATGTTGGCTGATAACCCCGACCTACATGATGTTGGCTGGTTACCCTGACCTACATGATGTTGGCTGGTTACCCCGACCTGCATGATGTTGGCTGGTTACCCCGACCTGCATGATGTTGGCTGCTTACCCCCGACCTGCATGATGTTGGCTGGTTACCCCCGACCTGCATGATGTTGGCTGGTTACCCTGACCTACATGATGTTGGCTGGTTACCCTGACCTACATGATGTTGGCTGGTAACCCCGACCTACATGATGTTGGCTGGTTACCCTGACCTACATGATGTTGGCTGGTTACCCCGACCTACATGATGTTGGCTGGTTACCCTGACCTACATGATGTTGGCTGGTTACCCTGACCTACATGATGTTGGCTGGTTACCCCGACCTACATGATGTTGGCTGGTTACCCCGACCTGCATGATGTTGGCTGGTTACCCCGACCTACATGATGTTGGCTGGTTACCCTGACCTGCATGATGTTGGCTGGTTACCCTGACCTACATGATGTTGGCTGGTTACCCTGACCTACATGATGTTGGCTGGTTACCCTGACCTGCATGATGTTGGCTGGTTACCCTGACCTACATGATGTTGGCTGGTTACCCTGACCTACATGATGTTGGCTGGTTACCCTGACCTACATGATGTTGGCTGGTTACCCTGACCTACATGATGTTGGCTGGTTACCCCGACCTGCATGATGTTGGCTGGTTACCCCGACCTACATGATGTTGGCTGGTTACCCCCGACCTGCATGATGTTGGCTGGTTACCCCATAAACATGATGTTGGCTGGTAACCCCGACCTACATGATGTTGGCTGGTAACCCCGACCTACATGATGTTGGCTGGTTACCCTGACCTGCATGATGTTGGCTGGTTACCCCCGACTTGCATGATGTTGGCTGGTTACCCCCGACCTACATGATGTTGGCTGGTTACCCCGACCTACATGATGTTGGCTGGTAACCCCGACCTACATGATGTTGGCTGGTTACCCTGACCTGCATGATGTTGGCTGGTTACCCCCGACCTGCATGATGTTGGCTGGTTACCCCCGACCTACATGATGTTGGCTGGTTACCCCCGACCTGCATGATGTTGGCTGGTTACCCTGACCTACATGCGGTTGGCTGGTTACCTCCGACCTGCATGATGTTGGCTGGTTACCGCGACCTACATGATGTTGGCTGGTTACCCCGACCTACATGATGTTGGCTGGTTACCCCGACCTACATGATGTTGGCTGGTTACCCCGACCTGCATGATGTTGGCTGGTTACCCTGACCTACATGATGTTGGCTGGTTACCCCGACCTACATGATGTTGGCTGGTTACCCTGACCTGCATGATGTTGGCTGGTTACCCCGACCTACATGATGTTGGCTGGTTACCCCGACCTGCATGATGTTGGCTGGTTACCCTGACCTACATGATGTTGGCTGGTTACCCCGACCTACATGATGTTGGCTGGTTACCCTGACCTGCATGATGTTGGCTGGTTACCTCGACCTACATGATGTTGGCTGGTTACCCCCGACCTACATGATGTGGCTGGTTACCCCGACCTGCATAATGTTGGCTGGTTACCCTGACCTGCATGATGTTGGCTGGTTACCCTGACCTGCATGATGTTGGCTGGTTACCCCGACCTGCATGATGTTGGCTGGTTACCCCCGACCTGCATGATGTTGGCTGGTTACCCCGACCTACATGATGTTGGCTGGTTACCCCGACCTACATGATGTTGGCTGGTTACCCCGACCTACATGATGTTGGCTGGTTACCCCGACCTGCATGATGTTGGCTGGTTACCCCGACCTACATGATGTTGGCTGGTTACCCCCGACCTACATGATGTTGGCTGGTTACCCCCGACCTGCATGATGTTGGCTGGTTACCCCGACCTACATGATGTTGGCTGGTTACCCCGACCTGCATGATGTTGGCTGGTTACCCCCGACCTGCATGATGTTGGCTGGTTACCCCGACCTACATGATGTTGGCTGGTTACCCCGACCAACATGATGTTGGCTGGTTACCCCCGACCTACATGATGTTGGCTGGTTACCCCGACCTACATGATGTTGGCTGGTTACCCCCGACCTACATGATGTTGGCTGGTTACCCTGACCTGCATGATGTTGGCTGGTTACCCTGACCTGCATGATGTTGGCTGGTTACCCCGACCTGAATGATGTTGGCTGGTTACCCCCGACCTGCATGATGTTGGCTGGTTACCCCGACCTACATGATGTTGGCTGGTTACCCTGACCTNCTGCTGAGCCTCTGTTGGTAATGTGTTGTACCTGACACCACCTGGAGGATCCCGCCTCACCTAGTGTTGTACCTGACACCACCTGGAGGATCCCGCCTCACCTAGTGTTGTACCTGACACCACCTGGAGGATCCCGCCTCACCTAGTGTTCTGCCTGACACCACCTGGAGGATCCTGCCTCACCTAGTGTTGTACCTGACACCACCTGGAGGATCCCGCCTCACCTAGTGTTGTGCCTGACACCACCTGGAGGATCCCGCCTCACCTAGTGTTGTACCTGACACCACCTGGAGGATCCCGCCTCACCTAGTGTTGTACCAGACACCACCTGGAGGATCCCGCCTCACCTAGTGTTGTACCTGACACCACCTGGAGGATCCTGCCTCACCTAGTGTTGTACCTGACACCACCTGGAGGATCCCGCCTCACCTAGTGTTGTACCAGACACCACCTGGAGGATCCCGCCTCACCTAGTGTTGTACCAGACACCACCTGGAGGATCCTGCCTCACCTAGTGTTGTACCTGACACCACCTGGAGGATCCCGCCTCACCTAGTGTTGTACCAGACACCACCTGGAGGATCCTGCCTCACCTAGTGTTGTACCTGACACCACCTGGAGGATCCCGCCTCACCTAGTGTTGTACCTGACACCACCTGGAGGATCCTGCCTCACCTAGTGTTGTACCTGACACCACCTGGAGGATCCCGCCTCACCTAGTGTTGTGCCTGACACCACCTGGAGGATCCCGCCTCACCTAGTGTTGTACCTGACACCACCTGGAGGATCCCGCCTCACCTAGTGTTGTACCTGACACCACCTGGAGGATCCTGCCTCACCTAGTGTTGTACCTGACACCACCTGGAGGATCCTGCCTCACCTAGTGTTGTACCTGACACCACCTGGAGGATCCTGCCTCACCTAGTGTTGTACCTGACACCACCTGGAGGATCCCGCCTCACCTAGTGTTGTACCAGACACCACCTGGAGGATCCCGCCTCACCTAGTGTTGTACCTGACACCACCTGGAGGATCCCGCCTCACCTAGTGTTGTACCTGACACCACCTGGAGGATCCCGCCTCACCTAGTGTTGTACCAGACACCACCTGGAGGATCCCGCCTCACCTAGTGTTGTGCCTGACACCACCTGGAGGATCCCGCCTCACCTAGTGTTGTACCTGACACCACCTGGAGGATCCCGCCTCACCTAGTGTTGTACCTGACACCACCTGGAGGATCCCGCCTCACCTAGTGTTGTACCTGACACCACCTGGAGGATCCCGCCTCACCTAGTGTTGTACCTGACACCACCTGGAGGATCCCGCCTCACCTAGTGTTGTACCAGACACCACCTGGAGGATCCCGCCTCACCTAGTGTTGTACCTGACACCACCTCGAGGATCCCGCCTCACCTAGTGTTGTACCAGACACCACCTGGAGGATCCCGCCTCACCTAGTGTTGTACCAGACACCACCTGGAGGATCCCGCCTCACAGAGTGTTGTACCTGACACCACCTGGAGGATCCCGCCTCACCTAGTGTTGTACCTGACACCACCTGGAGGATCCTGCCTCACCTAGTGTTGTACCAAACACCACCTGGAGGATCCTGCCTCACCTAGTGTTGTACCTGACACCACCTGGAGGATCCTGCCTCACCTAGTGTTGTACCTGACACCACCTGGAGGATCCTGCCTCACCTAGTGTTGTACCTGACACCACCTGGAGGATCCTGCCTCACCTAGTGTTGTACCTGACACCACCTGGAGGATCCTGCCTCACCTAGTGTTGTACCTGACACCTCCTGGAGGATCCTGATCACCTAGTGTTGTACCTGACACCACCTGGAGGATCCCGCCTCACCTAGTATTGTACCTGACACCACCTGGAGGATCCCGCCTCACAGAGTGTTGTACCAGACACCACCTGGAGGATCCCGCCTCACCTAGTGTTGTACCAGACACCACCTGGAGGATCCTGCCTCACAGAGTGTTGTACCTGACACCACCTGGAGGATCCCGCCTCACCTAGTGTTGTACCAGACACCACCTGGAGGATCCCACCTCACCTAGTGTTGTACCTGCCACCACCTGGAGGATCCCGCCTCACCTAGTGTTGTACCAGACACCACCTGGAGGATCCCGCCTCACCTAGTGTTGTACCAGACACCACCTGGAGGATCCCGCCTCACCTAGTGTTGTACCAGACACCACCTGGAGGATCCCGCCTCACCTAGTGTTGTACCTGACACCACCTGGAGGATCCCGCCTCACCTAGTGTTGTACCTGACACCACCTGGAGGATCCCGCCTCACCTAGTGTTGTACCTGACACCACTTGGAGGATCCCGCCTCACCTAGTGTTGTACCAGACACCACCTGGAGGATCCCGCCTCACAGAGTGTTGTACCTGACACCACCTGGAGGATCCTGCCTCACCTAGTATTGTACCAGACACCACCTGGAGGATCCCGCCTCACAGTGTGTTGTACCTGACACCACTTGGAGGATCCTGCCTCACAGAGTGTTGTACCTGACACCACCTGGAGGATCCTGCCTCACAGTGTGTTGTACCTGACACCACCTGGAGGATCCCGCCTCACCTAGTGTTGTACCTGACACCACCTGGAGGATCCCGCCTCACAGAGTGTTGTACCTGACACCACCTGGAGGATCCCGCCTCACCTAGTGTTGTACCTGACACCACCTGGAGGATCCTGCCTCACAGTGTGTTGTACCTGACACCACCTGGAGGATCCCGCCTCACAGAGTGTTGTACCTGACACCACCTGGAGGATCCCGCCTCACAGAGTGTTGTACCTGACACCACCTGGAGGATCCCGCCTCACCTAGTGTTGTACCTGACACCACCTGGAGGATCCCGCCTCACCTAGTGTTGTACCTGACACCACCTGGAGGATCCCGCCTCACCTAGTGTTGTACCTGACACCACCTGGAGGATCCCGCCTCACCTAGTGTTGTACCTGACACCACCTGGAGGATCCCGCCTCACAGTGTGTTGTACCTGACACCACCTGGAGGATCCCGCCTCACAGAGTGTTGTACCTGACACCACCTGGAGGATCCTGCCTCACAGTGTTGTACCTGACACCACCTGGAGGATCCTGCCTCACAGTGTGTTGTACCTGACACCACCTGGAGGATCCGCCCACAGAGTGTTGTACCTGACACCACCTGGAGGATCCTGCCTCACCTAGTGTTGTACCTGACACCACCTGGAGGATCCTGCCTCACAGAGTGTTGTACCTGACACCACCTGGAGGATCCTGCCTCACAGTGTGTTGTACCTGACACCACCTGGAGGATCCCGCCTCACAGAGTGTTGTACCAGACACCACCTGGAGGATCCCGCCTCACCTAGTGTTGTACCTGACACCACCTGGAGGATCCCGCCTCACAGAGTGTTGTACCAGACACCACCTGGAGGATCCCGCCTCACCTAGTGTTGTACCTGACACCACCTGGAGGATCCCGCCTCACCTAGTGTTGTACCTGACACCACCTGGAGGATCCCGCCTCACCTAGTGTTGTACCAGACACCACCTGGAGGATCCCGCCTCACAGAGTGTTGTACCTGACACCACCTGGAGGATCCCGCCTCACAGAGTGTTGTACCTGACACCACCTGGAGGATCCCGCCTCACCTAGTGTTGTACCTGACACCACCTGGAGGATCCTGCCTCACAGTGTTTTGTACCTGACACCACCTGGAGGATCCTGCCTCACAGAGTGTTGTACCAGACACCACCTGGAGGATCCTGCCTCACAGTGTGTTGTACCTGACACCACCTGGAGGATCCCGCCTCACAGAGTGTTGTACCAGACACCACCTGGAGGATCCCGCCTCACCTAGTGTTGTACCTGACACCACCTGGAGGATCCCGCCTCACCTAGTGTTGTACCTGACACCACCTGGAGGATCCCGCCTCACCTAGTGTTGTACCTGACACCACCTGGAGGATCCCGCCTCACCTAGTGTTGTACCTGACACCACCTGGAGGATCCCGCCTCACCTAGTGTTGTACCTGACACCACCTGGAGGATCCCGCCTCACCTAGTGTTGTACCTGACACCACCTGGAGGATCCTGCCTCACAGAGTGTTGTACCTGACACCACCTGGAGGATCCCGCCTCACAGTGTGTTGTACCTGACACCACCTGGAGGATCCTGCCTCACCTAGTGTTGTACCTGACACCACCTGGAGGATCCTGCCTCACAGAGTGTTGTACCTGACACCACCTGGAGGATCCTGCCTCACAGTGTGTTGTACCTGACACCACCTGGAGGATCCCGCCTCACAGAGTGTTGTACCAGACACCACCTGGAGGATCCCGCCTCACCTAGTGTTGTACCAGACACCACCTGGAGGATCCCGCCTCACAGAGTGTTGTACCAGACACCACCTGGAGGATCCCGCCTCACCTAGTGTTGTACCTGACACCACCTGGAGGATCCCGCCTCACCTAGTGTTGTACCTGACACCACCTGGAGGATCCCGCCTCACCTAGTGTTGTACCAGACACCACCTGGAGGATCCCGCCTCACAGAGTGTTGTACCTGACACCACCTGGAGGATCCCGCCTCACAGAGTGTTGTACCTGACACCACCTGGAGGATCCCGCCTCACCTAGTGTTGTACCTGACACCACCTGGAGGATCCTGCCTCACAGTGTGTTGTACCTGACACCACCTGGAGGATCCTGCCTCACAGAGTGTTGTACCAGACACCACCTGGAGGATCCTGCCTCACAGTGTGTTGTACCAGACACCACCTGGAGGATCCCGCCTCACAGAGTGTTGTACCAGACACCACCTGGAGGATCCCGCCTCACCTAGTGTTGTACCAGACACCACCTGGAGGATCCCGCCTCACCTAGTGTTGTACCTGACACCACCTGGAGGATCCCGCCTCACCTAGTGTTGTAACTGACACCACCTGGAGGATCCCGCCTCACCTAGTGTTGTACCAGACACCACCTGGAGGATCCCGCCTCACAGAGTGTTGTGCCTGACACCACCTGGAGGATCCCGCCTCACAGAGTGTTGTACCTGACACCACCTGGAGGATCCTGCCTCACCTAGTGTTGTACCTGACACCACCTGGAGGATCCCTCCTCACAGAGTTTTGTACCTGACACCACCTGGAGGATCCCGCCTCACAGAGTGTTGTACCTGACACCACCTGGAGGATCCCGCCTCACCTAGTGTTGTACCTGACACCACCTGGAGGATCCCGCCTCACCTAGTGTTGTACCTGACACCACCTGGAGGATCCCGCCTCACAGTGTTGTACCATACACCACCTGGAGGATCCCGCCTCACAGAGTGTTGTACCAGACACCACCTGGAGGATCCCGCCTCACAGAGTGTTGTACCTGACACCACCTGGAGGATCCCGCCTCACAGAGTGTTGTACCAGACACCACCTGGAGGATCCTGCCTCACCTAGTGTTGTACCTGACACCACCTGGAGGATCCTGCCTCACCTAGTGTTGTACCTGACACCACCTGGAGGATCCCGCCTCACAGAGTGTTGTACCTGACACCACCTGGAGGATCCCGCCTCACAGAGTGTTGTACCTGACACCACCTGGAGGATCCCGCCTCACAGAGTGTTGTACCTGACACCACCTGGAGGATCCTGCCTCACAGAGTGTTGTACCTGACACCACCTGGAGGATCCCGCCTCACAGAGTGTTGTACCTGACACCACCTGGAGGATCCTGCCTCACCTAGTGTTGTACCTGACACCACCTGGAGGATCCCGCCTCACCTAGTGTTGTACCTGACACCACCTGGAGGATCCTGCCTCACCTAGTGTTGTACCTGACACCACCTGGAGGATCCCGCCTCACCTAGTGTTGTACCTGACACCACCTGGAGGATCCCGCCTCACAGAGTGTTGTACCTGACACCACCTGGAGGATCCCGCCTCACAGAGTGTTGTACCTGACACCACCTGGAGGATCCTGCCTCACAGAGTGTTGTACCTGACACCACCTGGAGGATCCCGCCTCACAGAGTGTTGTACCTGACACCACCTGGAGGATCCTGCCTCACAGAGTGTTGTACCTGACACCACCTGGAGGATCCCGCCTCACAGAGTGTTGTACCTGACACCACCTGGAGGATCCTGCCTCACAGAGTGTTGTACCTGACACCACCTGGAGGATCCCGCCTCACAGAGTGTTGTACCTGACACCACCTGGAGGATCCCGCCTCACAGAGTGTTGTACCTGACACCACCTGGAGGATCCCGCCTCACAGAGTGTTGTACCTGACACCACCTGGAGGATCCCGCCTCACAGAGTGTTGTACCTGACACCACCTGGAGGATCCCGCCTCACAGAGTGTTGTACCTGACACCACCTGGAGGATCCCGCCTCACAGAGTGTTGTACCTGACACCACCTGGAGGATCCCGCCTCACCTAGTGTTGTACCTGACACCACCTGGAGGATCCTGCCTCACCTAGTGTTGTACCTGACACCACCTGGAGGATCCTGCCTCACAGTGTTGTACCTGACACCACCTGGAGGATCCCGCCTCACAGAGTGTTGTACCTGACACCACCTGGAGGATCCTGCCTCACAGAGTGTTGTACCTGACACCACCTGGAGGATCCCGCCTCACAGAGTGTTGTACCTGACACCACCTGGAGGATCCCGCCTCACAGAGTGTTGTACCAGACACCACCTGGAGGATCCCGCCTCACCTAGTGTTGTACCTGACACCACCTGGAGGATCCTGCCTCACCTAGTGTTGTACCTGACACCACCTGGAGGATCCCGCCTCACAGAGTGTTGTACCTGACACCACCTGGAGGATCCCGCCTCACAGAGTGTTGTACCTGACACCACCTGGAGGATCCCGCCTCACAGAGTGTTGTACCTGACACCACCTGGAGGATCCCGCCTCACAGAGTGTTGTACCTGACACCACCTGGAGGATCCCGCCTCACAGTGTGTTGTACCTGACACCACCTGGAGGATCCCGCCTCACAGAGTGTTGTACCTGACACCACCTGGAGGATCCCGCCTCACAGAGTGTTGTACCTGACACCACCTGGAGGATCCCGCCTCACCTAGTGTTGTACCTGACACCACCTGGAGGATCCTGCCTCACCTAGTGTTGTACCTGACACCACCTGGAGGATCCCGCCTCACAGAGTGTTGTACCTGACACCACCTGGAGGATCCCGCCTCACAGAGTGTTGTACCTGACACCACCTGGAGGATCCCGCCTCACCTAGTGTTGTACCTGACACCACCTGGAGGATCCCGCCTCACAGAGTGTTGTACCAGACACCACCTGGAGGATCCTGCCTCACCTAGTGTTGTACCAGACACCACCTGGAGGATCCCGCCTCACAGAGTGTTGTACCTGACACCACCTGGAGGATCCCGCCTCACAGAGTGTTGTACCTGACACCACCTGGAGGATCCTGCCTCACCTAGTGTTGTACCAGACACCACCTGGAGGATCCCGCCTCACAGAGTGTTGTACCTGACACCACCTGGAGGATCCCGCCTCACAGAGTGTTGTACCAGACACCACCTGGAGGATCCCGCCTCACAGAGTGTTGTACCTGACACCACCTGGAGGATCCCGCCTCACAGAGTGTTGTACCTGACACCACCTGGAGGATCCCGCCTCACAGAGTGTTGTACCAGACACCACCTGGAGGATCCCGCCTCACAGAGTGTTGTACCTGACACCACCTGGAGGATCCCGCCTCACAGAGTGTTGTACCTGACACCACCTGGAGGATCCCGCCTCACAGAGTGTTGTACCAGACACCACCTGGAGGATCCCGCCTCACAGAGTGTTGTACCAGACACCACCTGGAGGATCCCGCCTCACAGAGTGTTGTACCTGACACCACCTGGAGGATCCCGCCTCACAGAGTGTTGTACCTGACACCACCTGGAGGATCCCGCCTCACAGAGTGTTGTACCAGACACCACCTGGAGGATCCCACCTCACAGAGTGTTGTACCAGACACCACCTGGAGGATCCCGCCTCACAGAGTGTTGTACCTGACACCACCTGGAGGATCCCGCCTCACAGAGTGTTGTACCTGACACCACCTGGAGGATCCCGCCTCACAGAGTGTTGTACCAGACACCACCTGGAGGATCCCGCCTCACAGAGTGTTGTACCAGACACCACCTGGAGGATCCCGCCTCACAGAGTGTTGTACCTGACACCACCTGGAGGATCCTGCCTCACAGAGTGTTGTACCTGACACCACCTGGAGGATCCCGCCTCACAGAGTGGGTCGCCTTCATACTGACACCATTGTGTGTGACCATTAACTCGTCGGCCGGGTAGTCGTTATTTTCCCAGTTAGAGAGAAGTGGCTCAGCACTCCACGATGGGAAGTTTATCTGCTTCCTGAACAATGTTTCTGGCGATCAGGTCATCATGGGGGTTATCGAGGTGTTCTGACGTTATTGAAAGTCATTTTGTGATGGATCACATGTACCAAGATGTGTGTGAAGTGAGAGAGGTTACTTCTAAACACCCGGATCTTCAAACACAAAAGTATACCGATGGAACCAACATTCTGGTTTTCAATCTATACGAGTCTTCTGTTCATTTTACAGTTCTAAAATGACATTCAACAAGCAAATTCAATACCTGAAGGAGAAAGCAAAATCACGACTAAATATAATGAGACCAATCACAGGGCCCCGTCTAAGAGCCGGACACAGTGTTAAGAATGTTTTACATACATGCCATTAGTTTTCTAGTTGATTATGCAGCGCCTGTCTTACTCACTCTTTCTCCTGGTCACTGGGCAAAC
>WNGS01007356.1:0-18614 GCA_020271785.1 Procambarus virginalis
AGCCCACTGTGACTAGTAAGTAGCCCACTGTGACTAGTAAGTAGTCCACTGTGACTAGTAAGTAGCCACACTGACTAGTAAGTAGCTCACTGTGACTAGTAAGTAGTCCACCGGACTAGTAAGTAGCCCACTGTGACTAGTAAGTAGCCCACTGTGACTAGTAAGTAGTCCACACTGACTAGTAAGTAGCCCCACGACTAGTAAGTAGCCCACTGTGACTAGTAAGTAGCCCACTGTGACTAGTAAGTAGCCCACACTGACTAGTAAGTAGCCCACTGTGACTAGTAAGTAGCCCACATGACTAGTAAGTAGCCCACACTGACTAGTAAGTAGTCCCACTCTGACTAGTAAGTAGCCCACTGTGACTAGTAAGTAGCCCACTGTGACTAGTAAGTAGCCCACTGTGACTAGTAAGTAGCCCCACTGTGACTAGTAAGTAGCCCACTGTGACTAGTAAGTAGCCCACTGTGACTAGTAAAGTAGCCCACTGTGACTAGTAAGTAGCCCACTGTGACTAGTAAGTAGCCCACTGTGACTAGTAAGTAGTCCACTGTGACTAGTAAGTAGCCCACTGTGACTAGTAAGTAGTACACTCTGACTAGTAAGTAGCCCACTGTGACTAGTAAGTAGCCCACTGTGACTAGTAAGTAGCCCACTGTGACTAGTAAGTAGCCCACTGTGACTAGTAGTAGCCCACTGTGACTAGTAAGTAGCCCAATGTGACTAGTAAGTAGCCCACTGTGACTAGTAAGTAGCCCATTGTGACTAGTAAGTAGCCCCACTGTGCTAGTAAGTAGCCCTTGTGACTAGTAAGTAGCCCACTGTGACTAGTAAGTAGCCCACTGTGACTAGTAAGTAGCCCAATGTGACTAGTAAGTAGCCCACTGTGATACAGTAAGTAGCCCATTGTGACTAGTAAGTAGCCCACTGTGACTAGTAAGTAGCCCACTGTGACTAGTAAGTAGCCCACTGTGACTAGTAAGTAGCCCACTGTGACTAGTAATAGCCCACGTGACTAGTAAGTAGTCCACTGTGACTAGTAAGTAGCCCACTGTACTAGTAGTAGCCCACTGTGACTAGTAAGTAGCCCACTGTGACTAGTAGTAGCTCACTGTGACTAGTAAGTAGCCCACTGTGACTAGTAAGTAGCCCACTGTGACTAGTAAGTAGCCCACTGTGACTAGCAAGTAGTCCACTCTGACTAGTAAGTAGCCCACTGTGACTAGTAAGTAGTCCACTCTGACTAGTAAGTAGCCCACTGTGACTAGTAAGTAGCCCACTGTGATTAGTAAGTAGCCCACTGTGACTAGCAGTAGCTCCACTCTGACTAGTAAGTAGCCCACTGTGACTAGTAAGTAGTCCACACTGACTAGTAGTAGCCCACTGTGACTAGTAAGTAGCCCACTGTGACTAGTAAGTAGCCCACTCGTGACTAGTAAGTAGCCCACTGTGACTAGTAAGTAGCCCACTGTGACTAGTAAGTAGCCCACTGTGACTAGTAAGTAGTCCCACTGACTAGTAAGTAGCCCACTGTGACTAGTAGTAGCCCACTGTGACTATATGTAGCCCACTGTGACTAGTAAGTAGCCCACTGTGACTAGTAGTAGCCCACTGTGACTAGTAAGTAGCCCACTCTGACAGTAAGTAGCCCACTGTGACTAGTAAGTAGCCCACTGTGACTAGCAAGTAGCCCACTGTGACTAGTAAGTAGCCCACTGTGACTAGTAAGTAGCCCACTGTGACTAGTAAGTAGCCCACTCTGACTAGTAAGTAGCCCACTGTGACTATAAGTAGCCACTCTGACTAGTAAGTAGCTCACTGACTAGTAAGTAGCCCACTGTGACTAGCAGTAGCCCACTCTGACTAGTAAGTAGCCCACTGTGACTAGCAAGTAGCCCACTGTGACTAGTAAGTAGCCCACTGTGACTAGTAAGTAGCCCACTGTGACTAGTAAGTAGCCCACTCTGACTAGTAAGTAGCCCACTGTGACTAGAAGTAGCCTCACTGTGACCAGTAAGTAGCCCACTGTGACCAGTAAGTAGCCCACTGTGACTAGCAAGTAGCCCACTGTGACTAGCAAGTAGCCACTCTGACTAGCAAGTAGCCCACTGTGACTCGTAAGTCCTCCACTTACTATACCATATAAGCCATATAATGCATGGCGGCCCATGTGAACATGCTGGTGTTCTCTATTCATTAATAAAACTCAGTCACTCTTACTGACTCTCACTGACTCATTGACCAAGCACTTGGGCTGGACGGTAGAGCAAGCGTGCCGCTCCAGACAGGTCGGCGTTCAATCCTCGACCGTCCACAAGAGGTTGGGGCACCATTCCTTTCTCCCGACCCATCCCACAACCTGATCCTGACCCCTTCTAAGTGCTATATAGCCGTAATGGCTTGGCGCCTTCCCCTGATATTTCTCACTCCTCACTCACTCACTCACTCACTCACTCACTCACTCACTCACTCACTCACTCACTCACTCACTCACTCACTCACTCACTCACTCACTCACTCACTCACACTTGCGAGCATAAGAGCATCATGTGTGTGTCCCCAGTTCGGCCAGTGATGGATCCTTCGCCAATAGCTTCCACACCTGGAGGATGGACTGGACCAAGGACAATATACAGTAGGTGCCGGAGCTCTGTGTTCATTACTGTGGTAGATCACTGTGGCTGAGTTTATTTATTTATTTATTTATTTATTTATTTATATACAAGAAGAACATTGGGTTTGTGAGAATATATTGAATAGTACAGTATTAACAATCTTGTAAAGCCACTAGTACGCGCAGCGTTTCGGGCAGGTCCTTTATCTAACAGATAATTTTAAGTAGGTAATTTCTATCAGAATTAATAAATGATAACAAATACATTGCAAGAGAAAAATGAGATGAGAGAGCTTAGGAAATATATTAAAGAACATTGGTATATTAAAGCTCTGACTGATTACATTGACAGCTTGAT
Source organism: Procambarus virginalis (assembly GCA_020271785.1). Taxonomy (NCBI): domain Eukaryota; kingdom Metazoa; phylum Arthropoda; class Malacostraca; order Decapoda; family Cambaridae; genus Procambarus; species Procambarus virginalis. Next base: position 2,973 of record WNGS01007356.1, read on the forward strand.
TGGTAATTTAAACAAGATTAATAAACACCATACAGCAGATTGTCAGCATATATAAGACAGCAATGATCACAATGGTAAAGATGTTCGGATTGGGTACATAAAGATTGGGAGATTGGGTAGCAATAGATACAGTGCAATTTTAAGGCAAAAGGTAAAAAACTATGAAGATGAAATTAGGTACTTTTTAGTATTATTTTTGAATGACGTAAAAGTTGGACAGCTTTTCAATTCATTAGGGAGTAAGTTCCATAGACTGGGTCCCTTTATTTGCATAGAGTGTTTACACAGATTAAGTTTAACTCTGGGGATATCAAAGAGATATTTATTTCTGGTGTGGTGATAATGGGTCCTATTACATCTGTCCAGGAAGAGTTTCAGAGCATGGTTTGATTCTGCAGATTTGATTTTGATTCAGAGCAGGATTTGCAGAGCACGAGTGGTGGAGTCTGTGTCACACAGACTCCTCGCAGGGGCTCTTCTACACCAGGTGTGGTGACTGCGTGCGTGTACAGCTGTGTTGTACACCAGGTGTGGTGACTCTCTGTAAACGTGTACAGCTGTGTTGAGCAACAAGAGTGATGTGTGCAGGTGTAAACAAGGCCATAATGGTGGGGGGTGCAGGTGTAAACAAGGCCATAATGGTGGGGGGTGCAGGTGTAAACAAGGCCATAATGGTGGGGGGTGCAGGTGTAAACAAGGCCATAATGTGTGGGGGTGCAGGTGTAAACAAGGCCATAATGGTGGTGTGTGCAGGTGTAAACAAGGCCATAATGGTGGTGTGTGCAGGTGTAAACAAGGCCATAATGGTGGGGTGTGCAGGTGTAAACAAGGCCATAATGGTGGTGTGTGCAGGTGTAAACAAGGCCATAATGGTAGTGTGTGCAGGTGTAAACAAGGCCATAATGGTGGGTGTGCAGGTGTAAACAAGGCCATAATGGTGGGGGGTGCAGGTGTAAACAAGGCCATAATGGTGGGGGTGTAGGTGTAAACAAGGCCATAATGGTGGGTGTGCAGGTGTAAACAAGGCCATAATGGTAGTATGTGCAGGTGTAAACAAGGCCATAATGGTGGGTGTGCAGGTGTAAACAAGGCCATAATGGTGGTGTGTGCAGGTGTAAACAAGGCCATAATGGTGGGGGTGCAGGTGTAAACAAGGCCATAATGGTGGTGTGTGCAGGTGTAAACAAGGCCATAATGTGGGTGTGTGCAGGTGTAAACAAGGCCATAATGGTGGTGTGTGCAGGTGTAAACAAGGCCATAATGGTAGTGTGTGCAGGTGTAAACAAGGCCATAATGGTGGGGGGTGCAGGTCTAAACAAGGCCATAATGGTAGTGTGTGCAGGTGTAAACAAGGCCATAATGGTGGTGTGTGCAGGTGTAAACAAGGCCATAATGGTGGTGTGTGCAGGTGTAAACAAGGCCATATGGTGGGGGTGCAGGTGTAAACAAGGCCATAATGGTGGGGGTGCAGGTGTAAACAAGGCCATAATGGCGGGTGTGCATGTGTAAACAAGGAAATAATAGGCGGGGGGGTGCAGATGTAAACAAGGTAATAATGGTGGGGGGTGTGCAGGTGTAAACAAGGCCATAATGGTGGGGGGTGCAGGTGTAAACAAGGCCATAATGGTGGGGTGTGCAGTGTAACAAGGCCATAATGGTGGGGGTGCAGGTGTAAACAAGGCCATAATGGTGGGGGTGCAGGTGTAAACAAGGCCATAATGGTGGTGTGTGTGCAGGTGTAAACAAGGCCATAATGGTGGGTGTGGAGGTGTAAACAAGGCCATAATGGTGGGGGTGCAGGTGTAAACAAGGCCATAATGGTGGGGGTGCAGGTGTAAACAAGGCCATAATGGTGGGGGGTGCAGGTGTAAACAAGGCCATAATGGTAGTGTGTGCAGGTGTAAACAAAGCCATAATGTGGTGTGCCTGCAGGGTGTTCGTGGACGACCAGCTCCAGATAACCGTGGACCCGGGCACCAACTTCTGGGAGTTCGGAGGCTTCGACAACTCCCTGGACAACCCCTGGAGGGCTGGCAGCAAGCTGGCTCCATTCGACCAGAAGGTTGGTCTCGTCCAGGACTTTATTTTGTTTTACCTCGGGTTTTATTGACGTTATTCATTGAGCAAGAGCGAGCTTTATTCATTTATCAAGCTGATCGATGCAGTCGGTTCAAAGTAGAATGTTCCCAGGTTCGATCCCCACGCAGGACGAAGCTGGGAACCTATGTTTGGGCATCTTTGCCTCTATTCTATACCTCTGTTCACCTATAAGTAAATAGGTTAGATGGACCTTGGAAAGCATTACAGTCTTCCTGTCCCACGATACTGCAACCCGAGTTTAACAAAACAAAATAGTTTGCTTAATTGAAATAATATTTTAACCTGTGTAATTTAAGCATTGTAATGTGTGCTTGTGTGTGCTTGGACAGTTCTACGTGGTGCTGAACGTTGCTGTGGGAGGCGTGAACGGCTACTTCCCAGACGGCGTGCCCAGCAACCCGGCCAAGCCTTGGAGCAACACCTCCCCCCAGGCCTTCCTCGACTTCTGGAACGCTGTTAGTTCCTGCCAATGTTCTCATGCCGGCAAACCCTTGCATGAGGCTACAGTTTCTTTCAAGATTACTTGTAATGATCGAGGATAGACTATGCAATTTTTTTGTATTCAATGAAGCATGTATTACGAGAGAGATCTGAGAAAGTAGGACAAGCTCCCGGTATGAAATAGAAAATCAGAGATCAGCTTAGTCGTGTTTCAGAGTTAGAGGGTTAGGCTTCGTGTCCTGATACACAGCTTAGTGCATTTGTTTACCCAGGGACTTCCTGTTGGCTATATACATGGCTGTTGTTGTTGGTTATTTACATGGCGGATTACATTAAGAAACACTTTTCCTCATGTGACGTTCTTCCACAAAGTGTGACAACCACTCACTGCCAGTAGAGCTTTATAGTAAGAAGCATTGTGAAGTATACGTTAGTTTTAGGGAGTGTAGCAGGTGAGTCTGTGAGGTGTGCAGTCTGTGAGGTGTGCAGTCTGTGAGGTGTGCAGTCTGTGAGGTGTGCAGTCTGTGAGGTGTGCAGTCTGTGAGGTGTGCATTCTGTGAGGTGTGCAGTCTGTAAAGTGTGCAGTCTGTGAGGTGTGCAGTCTGTGCGGTGTTCTGTTAGTTATCTCCCTGCTGCTGGGTACTGCTAGTTATCTCCCTGCTGCTGGGTACTGTTAGTTATCTCCCTGCTGCTGGGTACTGCTAGTTATCTCCCTGCTGCTGGGTACTGCTAGTTATCTCCCTGCTGCTGGGTACTGTTAGTTATCTCCCTGCTGCTGGGTACTGTTAGTTATCTCCCTGCTGCTGGGTACTGTTAGTTATCTCCCTGCTGCTGGGTACTAGTTATCTCCCTGCTGCTGGGTACTGTTAGTTATCTCCCTGCAGCTGGGTACTGTTAGTTATCTCCCTGCTGCTGGGTACTAGTTATCTCCCTGCTGCTGGGTACTGTTAGTTATCTCCCTGCTGCTGGGTACTAGTTATCTCCCTGCTGCTGGGTACTGTTAGTTATCTCCCTGCTGCTGGGTACTGCTAGTTATCTCCCTGCTGCTGGGTACTGCTAGTTATCTCCCTGCTGCTGGGTACTGTTAGTTATCTCCCTGCTGCTGGGTACTGTTAGTTATCTCCCTGCTGCTGGGTACTAGTTATCTCCCTGCTGCTGGGTACTGCTAGTTATCTCCCTGCTGCTGGGTACTAGTTATCTCCCTGCTGCTGGGTACTGTTAGTTATCTCCCTGCTGCTGGGTACTAGTTATCTCCCTGCTGCTGGGTACTGTTAGTTATCTCCCTGCTGCTGGGTACTGCTAGCACCCTTCACCTTGCTACCGTACTAAGAGGTGTGTATCTCCGTGCACAGCGGGACTCTTGGCTGCCCAGCTGGGAGCAAGGCGAGGGCCGGGTGAGTGAGAACGCCGCCCTGCAGGTCGACTACGTAAAGGTGTGGAAGATGGAGAGTGTGGAGCAGTAGGACCGCGCCCCACCGTCCTGCGTCTTCCTCTGCTGATGGTACGAGACCTACTCGCCTATATATATATATATATATATATTAAGGTTTATACATTGGTGTATAAAATGGGCTACTAACGCCTGTATATCTAGATATAATATTTAAGGCAGCTGTGTACAGTACTTGCCAGGTTGTGTTGTGCCTCCTATGGTACAGTATACACACAGCCGGCGAACAGTGTATAGTCCTGCCTGTTTGTTTGTGTATGTGCAGGATTGCAGCGCCTAACACCTGGGAGTGTTGTATCACATCATGGCAACGACCGAGGCAGAGAGACGTGGGCGGTGAACCAACACTGTAGTGGGAAATAAAGTCTTGGCACAAACACCAGTTACTGTTCATTTATCCCCATAATTGTTGCTCACCAAGAGACAGTAACAAATAAAAATGGTAGAGAGAGACACACAGAAAGGCAGAGTCACAGGAGGAGACAGACAGACAGACACAGGCATGGAAAAAGGTAACAAGATGATGCAAGATGCATGATAGTACAAAAGGAGGCGCTGTATCTTCAAGATGCAGCAATAAATTCATAATAGTACATCAGCAAGCTCATATCTTAATGGAAAACTTCATATGGGAATGATCACATTAATGTATGTATCCACAGACCATAGACAATGGCATTTATTTATGTAAGTCTAAAATAAATTGGAACGATCAAACGTCAACAGAACCAAGAATATTTTCTATTGGAGCCATCCACAGCCAATGTGTTGGCTGTGGATGGCTCATTGAGCATTGTGAGCATTGAGTCAACATTGAGAGTAATATGTAGTATTTGTTCATTTGTTCATGTAGTATTTCGTACTACTTACGGTCAATTTTTGCAACGGGTTTTCTTTTTGTTATAATTAACCTTATGTTTTTTTCTATGGCGTTTATAAAGGCGTGACATTACGTTTAAAAAAAAACATTTACAAACTAAAAATATGTTTATTTACTCCGGGCAAAACATAAATAAAAAACATTATTTCTGTGGTTGGAAGAAAACGCTCACGGAGTGGGGGACTTATTTTAATTTTAAAATAATAATAATTAATTATTGAATAAATAAATAATTAATTAATAATACAATCATAAAAGATTAAATTAGATAATCCTTAACTGAAGAAGCATAATAGCTCAATATAACAAATAGGTAAATAGAGCTGAATTAATTATGGTGACTAATGAAGATTAGTGAAAGCCATAAATTAATATACAGAAGTAGAATTAATGTAATCAAATACATTGAAGAGACATCTCTAATTTAAAGTTGCCTGAGCATTTACGGTAATTGTAAAGCTTGGTATTCTTGGCTTGTCACTTTGGGGGTTCCGACGGAGCACCCCCAATCCCGTGAGGGCCAGCTGCGCGGAACCCCCACCCCCGAAGGGCGAGCGGAAGCTGACTGCTAAATAGTAGCATGACTACTTATTGTGTAGTAGCCTCGGTCACTGTGTAGTAGCCTCGCTCACTGTGTAGTAGCCTCACTCACTGTGTAGTAGCCTCGCTCACTGTGTAGTAGCCTCGCTCACAGTGTAGTAGCCTCGCTCACAGTGTAGTAGCCTCGCTCACAGTGTAGTAGCCTCGCTCACTGTATAGTACCCTCACACAATGTGTGGTAGTCTCGCTCACTCTGTAGTAGCCTCACTCACTGTGTAGTAGCCTCACTCACTGTGTAGTAGCCTCGCTCACAGTGTAGTAGCCTCGCTTACAGTGTAGTAGCCTCGCTCACAGTGTAGTAGCCTCGCTCATTGTATAGTACCCTCACACAATGTGTGGTAGTCTCGCTCACTCTGTAGTAGCCTCACTCACTGTGTAGTAGCCTCACTCACTGTGTAGTAGCCTCGCTCACAGTGTAGTAGCCTCGCTCACAGTGTAGTAGCCTCGCTCACAGTGTAGTAGCCTCGCTCATTGTATAGTACCCTCACACAATGTGTGGTAGTCTCGCTCACTCTGTAGTAGCCTCACTCACTGTGTAGTAGCCTCACTCACTGTGTAGTAGCCTCGCTCACAGTGTAGTAGCCTCGCTCACAGTGTAGTAGCCTCGCTCACAGTGTAGTAGCCTCGCTCACTGTATAGTACCCTCACACAATGTGTGGTAGTCTCGCTCACTCTGTAGTAGCCTCACTCACTGTGTAGTAGCCTCACTCACTGTGTAGTAGCCTCGCTCACAGTGTAGTAGCCTCGCTCACAGTGTAGTAGCCTCGCTCACAGTATAGTAGCCTCGCTCACAGTGTAGTAGCCTCACTCACTGTGTAGTAGCCTCGCTCACAGTGTAGTAGCCTCGCTCACAGTGTAGTAGCCTCGCTCACAGTATAGTACCCTCACACAATGTGTGGTAGTCTCGCTCACTCTGTAGTAGCCTCGTTCACAGTGTATATAGTAGACTCGGTCACTGTGTATTAGCCTCGCTCACTGCTTAATAGCCTGGCTTACTGTGTAGTAGACTCACTCACTGTGTACTAGCCTCGCACACTTTGTAGTAGTCTTGCTCACTGTTTAGTAGCCTCAATCACTGTGAAGTAGCCTCGCTCCCTGTGTAGTAGCCTCGCTCACTGTGTAGTAGCCTCGCTCAGTATGTAGTAGCCTCGCTCAGTATGTAGTAGCCTCGCTCACTGTGTACCTGGTTGATACCTGGTTGATACCTGGTTGATGGGGTTCTGGGAGTTCTTCTACTCCCCAAGCCCGGCCCGAGGCCAGGCTTGACTTGTGAGAGTTTGGTCCACTAGGCTGTTGCTTGGAGCGGCCCGCAGGCCCACATACCCACCACAGCCCGGCTGGTCCGGAACTCCTTGGAGGAATAAATCTAGTTTCCTCTTGAAGATGTCCACGGTTGTTCCGGCAATATTTCTTATGCTTGCTGGGAGGACGTTGAACAACCGCGGACCTCTGATGTTTATACAGTGTTCTCTGATTGTGCCTATGGCACCCCTGCTCTTCACTGGTTCTATTCTGCATTTTCTTCCATATCGTTCACTCCAGTACGTTGTTATTTTACTGTGTAGATTTGGGACCTGGCCCTCCAGTATCTTCCAGGTGTATATTATTTGATATCTCTCTCGTCTTCTTTCTAGTGAGTACATTTGAAGAGCTTTGAGACGATCCCAATAATTTAGGTGCTTTATCGCGTCTATACGTGCTGTATATGTTCTCTGTATTCCCTCTATTTCAGCAATCTCTCCTGCTCTGAAGGGGGAAGTGAGTACTGAACAGTACTCAAGACGGGACAGCACAAGTGACTTGAAGAGTACAAGCATTGTGATGGGATCCCTGGATTTGAAAGTTCTCGTAATCCATCCTATCATTTTTCTGGCTGTCGCAATATTTGCTTGGTTATGCTCCCTAAACGTTAGGTCGTCAGACATCATTATTCCCAAATCCTTTACATGTTGTTTTCCTACTATGGGCACATTTGATTGTGTTTTGTACCCTGTATTATGTTTAAGGTCCTCATTTTTACCGTACCTGAGTACCTGGAATTTGTCACTGTTAAACATCATATTATTTTCTGATGCCCAGTCGAAAACTTTATTAATATCAGCTTGAAGTTTTTCAATGTCTTCAGCCGAGGTAATTTTCATACTGATTTTTGTGTCGTCTGCAAAGGATGATACGAAGCTGTGACTTGTATTTTTGTCTATATCTGATATGAGAATAAGGAAAAGCAGCGGTGCAAGGACTGTACCCTGAGGTACAGAGCTTTTAACTGCACTTGGACTAGATTTTATATGGTTGACCGTTACTCGCTGAGTCCTGTTTGACAGAAAACTGAGTATCCAGCGTCCTACTTTACCGGTTATTCCCATTGACTTCATTTTGTGTGCTATCACGCCATGGTCACATTTATCGAAAGCCTTTGCGAAGTCCGTGTATATCACATCAGCATTCTGTTTTTCTTCTAATGCCTCAGTGACTTTATCGTAGTGCTCAAGTAGCTGTGAGAGGCACGATCTTCCCGCTCGAAATCCATGTTGGCCTGGGTTGTGAAGGTCATTGGTCTCCATGAAATTGGTGACCTGACTCCTAATCACTCTCTCAAATACTTTTATTATGTGCGATGTTAGTGCAACTGGTCTATAATTCTTTGCCAATGCTTTGCTCCCTCCCTTGTGTAGAGGGGCTATGTCTGCTACTTTAAGTGCATCTGGTATCTCCCCCGTGTCCAAGCTCTTCCTCCACACTATACTGAGTGCCTGTGCTACCGGCACTTTGCATTTCTTTATAAATATTGAATTCCATGAGTCTGGACCTGGGGCCGAGTGCATGGGCATGTTTTCAATTTCTCTTTCAAAATTTAGTGCGCTCGTGTTGATATCAGTTATATTTACAGGGTTTGGATATCCCGCATAAAGAAATTGTCTGGATCTTCTACTTTCATGTTGTTTATTGGAGTGCTAAACATGTCCTCATACTGCTTTTTTAGGATTTCACTAATTTCTTTGTCATCCTCCGTGTATGAACCTTCACTTGTACGAATAGGTCCAATACTGGCAGTAGTTTTTGCTTTTGATTTCGCATATGTGAAGAAGTATTTTGGATTTTTCTTTATTTCCTGAATTGCTTTCTGTTCTAACTGCCTTTCTTCAGTTTCATATGAGTGTTTCAATTTCCGCTCGATTTCTTCAATCTCCCTATTTAAATTATTCCTTCTTTGACGGGAAATTCGTGTCTGCATAAGCAGTTCCGTTATTCTTTTCCTGCGTTTATAGTGTCTTCTGCGTTCTCTTTCTACGTTGGATCTCTTTCTGGCTTTCCTCAAAGGAACATGTTTCAGACAGACTTGATACGCTTCCGAAGTCAGTTTTTCTATTCCTTCTGTAGGACTTTTATTACTTAAAACAGTTTCCCATGGAATGTTTTTAAGTTCCCTGTTTATTATCTCCCAGTCTATCCTTTTATTATTAAAATTGAATTTACTGAATAGCCCCTCTCGCTTTATCAACGTTTTAGGTCTATTCTGAGTATTGATGGTAGTTTGCACTTCAATGAGCTTGTGATCTGATATGTGGTATCTGATATCGTAATGTCTCTGATAATGTCTTCATTGTTCGTAAAGACCAGATCTAGAATATTTTCATTTCTCGTTGGCTCCGATATCTGCTGAGTGAGTGAAAATTTGTCACAGAATCTAAGTAGTTCTCTAATCTGTGGTTGGTTAGGTCCTGATAGATTCCCTGGTATAATATTATTGTTTGCTATTCTCCACCTGAGACTAGGCAAGTTGAAGTCACCTAAGAAGATAATATCAGGTATTGGGTTCTCCAAATTATCAAGGCTATTCTCTATTTTGTTTATCTGTTCTGTGAATTCCTCAGCCGTTGCATCTGGCGGTTTGTATATTAGAATAATCACTAAATTTATTTTCTCTATTTTTAATCCCAGTACCTCTATCACCTCATTTGTAACGTTTAGGAGCTCCGAGCACACAAGGTCTTCCCTAATATACAGACCCACTCCTCCATGTGACCTAATTTTCCTATCACACCTGTATAGGTTATATCCTGGAATCCAGATCTCACTGTCCAAGAATTCCCCTGCATGGGTTTCTGTGAAAGCTCCAAATACTGCATTTGACTCCGTGAGGAGGCCATTTATGAACTGTACTTTATTGTTGTTCTTGTTTTCAGTCCTTGTATGTTGGCAAAGATGAATGAGGTTACTCTATTAGTGATAGTTTGACTGGGAGACTTTTTCGGCAAGCCCATTATGCGTGGACATATTGAGTTTGTTCTGACCAGTGCTGATTGTTGTAGGGCAGTTGCCTGTTGTAGTTGTGGTTCCCTTTCGGTGTGTAGTTGTATCTGTAATTCTGGTATGCAAGTGGGTCTGGCATCCAGTTCCATACATTCTCCATGCTCCTCCTTTTGAATTCTCTTTCGGTCTGGTATAAAAAATTTATCGAATTTCCTCCAAATTCATTATCCTGCTTGCCACTCTTTATGTAGCGTTCCGTGCCTTTCACGTGAAAGTATGGGCAGCTGAGGTCATAGCATTTTCTGTCCTCCAGTGAGGTTTGGCACATCTCAGGATGGAAAAACCTACATATTGATCCAAATCGACACTCACCTTTCCTAAGCATATTTAAACATTTTTTGGGATGTTGATAACTGCATTCTAATCCTTTCTTATTACCAGCATATCTATGTCTGCATATGCCCTTTGCATAAAATTTGCATAAGTCTGTCCTTCTGTTCTGACTTTCTCTATCGGGAACCGTTGTAGTGTCTGTACCTACCGAGCTGTCAGTGCTGTCTGTTACACTTTCTAGTTTACTGTCATCCACATCCGGGCCTACTGAGTCAGAGTTTACAACTTCCTGAGTTTCAGCCTCAGTTTCATCCCTGACTATAGCCTCCGCCCCTGGTATATTACAATTGTTGTTCCTTTCCCACTCCTCCTGGATGGCTGGTAGGCTTCCAATGAACGATGTTTTCCGATCATGCGTCATGTTATCTAGAAGGTTTTTTAGGATATTCCAAGCTGGCTGGTCATGTTTACACACCCAGAGCAAGTGGCCAGCTCTCAGTGCCGCAGTGTTACTCACGCCTGTACAAGCCGAATGAAATCTATTCTTACAGATATAACATTCAATTCCCGTTGCCTTCGACTTTAAGGAGATGTTACAGTGGCCACAATTTGTTTATTTACTCCCATTTTGCCTTGTTTTGTTGTATATCTATATATTTATAATATTATATGTATACCGTATGTTTGTAATAGTATATATGTTTATTTGTTTAGTAGCCTCCCTCACTGTGTAGTAGCCTCGCTCACAGTGTAGTAGCTTCTCTTACTGTGATGTAGCCTCGCTCACTGAGTAGTAGTCCCACTCACTTGTGTAATAGCCCTACTCACTGTGTAGTAGCCTCACTCACTCACTGTCTAGTAGCCTCAATCACTGTGTAGTAGCCTCACCCACATTGTAGTAGTCTCGTTCACTGTGTAGTAGCCTTACTCATTGTGTATTTTCCTCACTCTGTGTAGTAGCCTTACTCGCTGCATAGTAGCTTCGCTCACTGTGTAGTAGCCCGCTCACTGTGAAGAAGCCTCGCTCACAGTGTAGTAACCTCACTCACTGTGTAGTAGCCCCACTCACAGTGTAGCAACCTCGCTCACTGTGTAGTAGCCCACTCACTGTGCAGTAGCCTCGCTCACTGAGTAGTAGCCTTACTGTGTGTAGCCTTACTGTGTAGTAGCCTTACTGTGTTGTAGCCTTACTGTGTAGTAGCCTCACTGTGTAGTAGCCTTACTGTGTAGTAGCCTTGCTGTGTTGTAGCCTCACTGTGTAGTAGCCTTACTGTGTAGTAGCCTTGCTGTGTAGTAGCCTTACTGTGTTGTAGCCTTACTGTGTAGTAGCCTCACTGTGTAGTAGCCTTGCTGTGTAGTAGCCTTACTGTGTTGTAGCCTTACTGTGTAGTAGCCTCACTGTGTAGTAGCCTTGCTGTGTAGTAGCCTTACTGTGTAGTAGCCTCACTGTGAAGTAGCCTTGCTGTGTAGTAGCCTTACTGTGTAGTAGCCTTGCTGTGTAGTAGCCTTACTGTGTAGTAGCCTCACTGTGTAGTAGCCTTGCTGTGTAGTAGCCTTACTGTGTAGTAGCCTTAGTGTGTAGTAGCCTTACTGTGTAGTAGCCTTACTGTGTAGTAACCTCACTGTGTAGTAGCCTCACTGTGTAGTAGCCTTACTGTGTTGTAGCCTTACTATGTTGTAGCCTTACTGTGTAGTAGCCTTACTGTGTAGTAGCCTTACTATGTTGTAGCCTTACTGTGTAGTAGCCTTACTATGTTGTAGCCTTACTGTGTTGTAGCCTTACTGTGTTGTAGCCTTACTGTGTAGTAGCCTTACTGTGTAGTAGCCTTACTGTGTAGTAGCCTTACTGTGTAGTAGCCTTACTGTGTAGTAGCCTTACTGTGTTGTAGCCTTACTGTGTAGTAGCCTTACTGTGTAGTAGCCTTACTATGTTGTAGCCTTACTGTGTTGTAGCCTTACTGTGTTGTAGCCTTACTGTGTAGTAGCCTTACTGTGTAGTAGCCTTACTGTGTAGTAGCCTTACTGTGTAGTAGCCTTGCTGTGTTGTAGCCTTACTGTGTAGTAGCCTTACTATGTTGTAGCCTTACTGTGTAGTAGCCTTACTGTGTTGTAGCCTTACTGTGTTGTAGCCTTACTGTGTAGTAGCCTTACTGTGTAGTAGCCTTACTGTGTAGTAGCCTTACTGTGTAGTAGCCTTACTGTGTAGTAGCCTTACTGTGTTGTAGCCTTACTGTGTAGTAGCCTTACTGTGTAGTAGCCTTACTGTGTTGTAGCCTCACTGTGTAGTAGCCTTACTGTGTTGTAGCCTCACTGTGTAGTAGCCTTACTGTGTTGTAGCCTTACTGTGTAGTAGCCTTACTGTGTTGTAGCCTTACTGTGTAGTAGCCTTACTGTGTAGTAGCCTTACTGTGTTGTAGCCTCACTGTGTAGTAGCCTTACTGTGTTGTAGCCTTACTGTGTAGTAGCCTTACTGTGTAGTAGCCTTACTGTGTAGTAGCCTTACTGTGTAGTAGCCTTACTATGTTGTAGCCTTACTGTGTAGTAGCCTTGCTGTGTAGTAGCCTTACTGTGTTGTAGCCTTATTGTGTAGTAGCCTTACTGTGTAGTAGCCTTGCTGTGTTGTAGCCTTACTATGTTGTAGCCTTACTGTGTAGTAGCCTTACTGTGTAGTAGCCTTACTGTGTTGTAGCCTTACTGTGTAGTAGCCTTACTGTGTAGTAGCCTTACTGTGTAGTAGCCTTATTGTGTAGTAGCCTTACTGTGTTGTAGCCTTACTGTGTAGTAGCCTTACTGTGTAGTAGCCTTACTATGTTGTAGCCTTACTGTGTAGTAGCCTTACTGTGTAGTAGCCTTACTGTGTAGTAGCCTTGCTGTGTTGTAGCCTTGCTGTGTTGTAGCCTTACTGTGTAGTAGCCTTACTGTGTAGTAGCCTTACTGTGTAGTAGCCTTACTGTGTAGTAGCCTTACTGTGTTGTAGCCTTACTGTGTAGTAGCCTTACTGTGTAGTAGCCTTACTGTGTAGTAGCCTTACTGTGTAGTAGCCTTACTGTGTAGTAGCCTTGCTGTGTTGTAGCCTTGCTGTGTAGTAGCCTTACTGTGTAGTAGCCTTACTATGTTGTAGCCTTACTGTGTAGTAGCCTGTGTTGTAGCCTTACTGTGTAGTAGCCTTACTGTGTTGTAGCCTTACTATGTTGTAGCCTTACTGTGTAGTAGCCTTACTGTGTTGTAGCCTTGCTGTGTAGTAGCCTTACTGTGTTGTAGCCTTACTATGTTGTAGCCTTACTGTGTAGTAGCCTGTGTTGTAGCCTTACTGTGTAGTAGCCTTACTGTGTTGTAGCCTTACTGTGTTGTAGCCTTACTGTGTAGTAGCCTTACTGTGTAGTAGCCTTACTGTGTTGTAGCCTTACTGTGTAGTAGCCTTACTGTGTAGTAGCCTTACTGTGTAGTAGCCTTGCTGTGTTGTAGCCTTACTGTGTAGTAGCCTTGCTGTGTAGTAGCCTTACTGTGTAGTAGCCTTGCTGTGTAGTAGCCTTACTGTGTTGTAGCCTTACTGTGTAGTAGCCTTACTGTGTTGTAGCCTTACTATGTTGTAGCCTTACTGTGTAGTAGCCTGTGTTGTAGCCTTACTGTGTAGTAGCCTTACTGTGTAGTAGCCTTACTGTGTAGTAGCCTTACTGTGTAGTAGCCTTGCTGTGTTGTAGCCTTACTGTGTAGTAGCCTTGCTGTGTAGTAGCCTTACTGTGTAGTAGCCTTGCTGTGTAGTAGCCTTACTGTGTTGTAGCCTTACTGTGTAGTAGCCTTACTGTGTTGTAGCCTTACTGTGTAGTAGCCTTACTGTGTTGTAGCCTTACTGAGTAGTAGCCTTACTGTGTAGTAGCCTTACTGTGTAGTAGCCTTACTGTGTAGTAGCCTTACTGTGTAGTAGCCTTACTGTGTTGTAGCCTTACTGTGTAGTAGCCTTACTGTGTAGTAGCCTTACTGTGTAGTAGCCTTACTGTGTAGTAGCCTTACTATGTTGTAGCCTTACTGTGTAGTAGCCTTACTGTGTAGTAGCCTTACTGTGTAGTAGCCTTGCTGTGTTGTAGCCTTACTGTGTTGTAGCCTTACTGTGTAGTAGCCTTACTGTGTTGTAGCCTTACTGTGTAGTAGCCTTGCTGTGTTGTAGCCTTACTGTGTTGTAGCCTTACTGTGTAGTAGCCTTACTGTGTTGTAGCCTTACTGTGTAGTAGCCTTGCTGTGTTGTAGCCTTACTATGTTGTAGCCTATGTTGTAGCCTCACTGTGTAGTAGCCTTACTGTGTTGTAGCCTTACTGTGTAGTAGCCTTACTGTGTTGTAGCCTTACTGTGTAGTAGCCTTGCTGTGTTGTAGCCTTACTATGTTGTAGCCTTACTATGTTGTAGCCTCACTGTGTAGTAGCCTTACTGTGTAGTAGCCTCACTGTGTAGTAGCCTTACTGTGTAGTAGCCTTACTGTGTAGTAGCCTTACTGTGTAGTAGCCTGTGTAGTAGCCTTACTGTGTAGTAGCCTTGCTGTGTAGTAGCCTTGCTGTGTTGTAGCCTTACTGTGTTGTAGCCTCACTGTGTAGTAGCCTTACTGTGTAGTAGCCTTGCTGTGTAGTAGCCTTGCTGTGTTGTAGCCTTACTGTGTAGTAGCCTTACTGTGTAGTAGCCTCACTGTGTAGTAGCCTGTGTAGTAGCCTTACTGTGTAGTAGCCTTGCTGTGTAGTAGCCTTGCTGTGTTGTAGCCTGTGTAGTAGCCTTACTGTGTAGTAGCCTTGCTGTGTAGTAGCCTTACTATGTTGTAGCCTTACTGTGTTGTAGCCTGTGTAGTAGCCTTACTGTGTAGTAGCCTTGCTGTGTAGTAGCCTTGCTGTGTAGTAGCCTTACTGTGTTGTAGCCTGTGTAGTAGCCTTACTGTGTTGTAGCCTTACTGTGTAGTAGCCTTGCTGTGTAGTAGCCTTACTGTGTTGTAGCCTTACTGTGTTGTAGCCTCACTGTGTAGTAGCCTTACTATGTTGTAGCCTTACTGTGTTGTAGCCTCACTGTGTAGTAGCCTGTGTAGTAGCCTTACTGTGTTGTAGCCTCACTGTGTAGAAGCCTTACTGTGTAGTAGCCTTACTGTGTAGTAGCCTTACTGTGTAGTAGCCTTACTGTGTTGTAGCCTTACTGTGTAGTAGCCTTACTATGTTGTAGCCTTACTGTGTAGTAGCCTTACTGTGTTGTAGCCTGTGTAGTAGCCTTACTGTGTAGTAGCCTTACTATGTTGTAGCCTTACTGTGTAGTAGCCTTACTGTGTAGTAGCCTGTGTAGTAGCCTTACTGTGTAGTAGCCTTACTATGTTGTAGCCTTACTGTGTAGTAGCCTTACTGTGTTGTAGCCTTACTGTGTAGTAGCCTTGCTGTGTAGTAGCCTTGCTGTGTTGTAGCCTTGCTGTGTTGTAGCCTTACTGTGTTGTAGCCTTACTGTGTAGTAGCCTTACTGTGTTGTAGCCTTACTGTGTAGTAGCCTTGCTGTGTTGTAGCCTTGCTGTGTTGTAGCCTTACTCTGTTGTAGCCTTACTGTGTTGTAGCCTTACTGTGTTGTA
>WNGS01007360.1:0-25129 GCA_020271785.1 Procambarus virginalis
AGACTCCGCCTGGCTCACCTGCTTGGCAAATCCTAGAAGACATGGCGAGGTGCGGGGAGCGAACATGGACCTGACGAAGTTCATACAGCGGAGGCCGAACCTGGCGAAGAACGGGTCGTCGACGGGGATGTGGATGGGCAGGCAAGATGGGTGGAGGAGAGAGTCATCCAGCACCCCCGCCCGTCAGGACTACAACACTGGATACCGCTCATGTTCCCTGCTCAACCCCAGGCAGCATATATTATTACTGTTATTATTATCACAAGATATATTACACACACACACACATAGGATCCCCATTGTTACTAAAGAATGCTCCTGAAGTGCTAATCGATTCAATTCCGATAATCTTCAATACTTCTGTGAAGAGGGGAGAACTACCAGACAGCTGGAAGACTGCTAGTCATATTTATACAGTTGGCTCTAAGCTATAGGTGTGTATCGTTGATACATATACCATATGTATGGTTCTAGAAACATTAACAAGAGACTATTGGAATACTGTACTTAGAATACACAAAGTAAAGCTATTAACTCAGTCCTCCTCCTTGGGCACAAACACAAGCAAATGAAACACAGCAAAATAGTGACTATGAAACACGATACCACTGTGGTAAGGGAGGTACCATGTAGAACAGTGACTGTGATACACGGTACCACTGTGGTAAGGGAGGTACCATGTAGAACAGTGACTGTGATACACGGTACCACTGTGGTAAGGGAGGTACCATGTAGAACAGTGACTGTGATACACGGTACCACTGTGGTAAGGGAGGTACCATGTAGAACAGTGACTGTGATACACGGTACCACTGTGGTAAGGGAGGTACCATGTAGAACAGTGACTGTGATACACGGTACCACTGTGGTAAGGGAGGTACCATGTAGAACAGTGACTGTGATACACGGTACCACTGTGGTAAGGGAGGTACCATTTAGAACAGTGACTGTGATACACGGTACCACTGTGGTAAGGGAGGTACCATGTAGAACAGTGACTGTGATACACGGTACCACTGTGGTAAGGGAGGTACCATGTAGAACAGTGACTGTGATACACGGTACCACTGTGGTAAGGGAGGTACCATGTAGAACAGTGACTGTGATACACGGTACCACTGTGGTAAGGGAGGACCATGTAGAACAGTGACTGTGATACACGGTACCACTGTGGTAAGGGAGGTACCATGTAGAACAGTGACTGTGATACACGGTACCACTGTGGTAAGGGAGGTACCATGTAGAACAGTGACTGTGATACACGGTACCACTGTGGTAAGGGAGGTACCATGTAGAACAGTGACTGTGATACACGGTACCACTGTGGTAAGGGAGGAACCATGTAGAACAGTGACTGTGATACACGGTACCACTGTGGTAAGGGAGGTACCATGTAGAACAGTGACTGTGATACACGGTACCACTGTGGTAAGGGAGGTACCATGTAGAACAGTGACTGTGATACACGGTACCACTGTGGTAAGGGAGGTACCATGTAGAACAGTGACTGTGATACACGGTACCACTGTGGTAAGGGAGGTACCATGTAGAACAGTGACTGTGATACACGGTACCACTGTGGTAAGGGAGGTACCATGTAGAACAGTGACTGTGATACACGGTACCACTGTGGTAAGGGAGGTACCATGTAGAACAGTGACTGTGATACACGGTACCACTGTGGTAAGGGAGGTACCATGTAGAACAGTGACTGTGATACACGGTACCACTGTGGTAAGGGAGGAACCATGTAGAACAGTGACTGTGATACACGGTACCACTGTGGTAAGGGAGGTACCATGTAGAACAGTGACTGTGATACACGGTACCACTGTGGTAAGGGAGGTACCATTTAGAACAGTGACTGTGATACACGGTACCACTGTGGTAAGGGAGGTACCATGTAGAACAGTGACTGTGATACACGGTACCACTGTGGTAAGGGAGGTACCATGTAGAACAGTGACTGTGATACACGGTACCACTGTGGTAAGGGAGGTACCATGTAGAACAGTGACTGTGATACACGGTACCACTGTGGTAAGGGAGGTACCATGTAGAACAGTGACTGTGATACACGGTACCACTGTGGTAAGGTAGGTACCATGTAGAACAGTGACTGTGATACACGGTACCACTGTGGTAAGGGAGGTACCATGTAGAACCTACGTGAGTGAAAATCCAGCTTAACCAATGTAACTAAATTTAGTAACAGAGTTCAGGAGAGTTTTATACTGACCGAGCCTGTTGATGGGGGTGTGGGCGAGGTCATGGTTGACGAACTGACCCCACTGCATGACAGAGAGGGTCAGGTCAGGGCTGGGTCGGTCCATGTCACCTACTATACTTGAGGACACCAGCCTGGGGGAGGGCAGGGGGCCGCCTCCCACACTCTCTCGGGGCCGGAACAATCCTGCGCCCAAAAACACGTTGCTCTCAAAATGTTGATTGTATCTGAGGCATATACTAAGCATTATTTCCTGAGGGAGACACTGTATAGCGGTACTGGGAGATGTGTGTTGTGTTGCTTGTGTTGAGCTAAATATGGAAGTGTTGAGCTGGAGAAGGCAGTCGTCACTTGCGTGAGGCTGCCACTGTCTTTGTCGAGGTAATTATCGCTTCAGCGACGGTCAGGAGTCTGTGCTACCTTAATGATAATAATTATAATAATAATTTTACTTACAGAAAGGTACAATGGATTGTAAGATTACATAATATTGGTATTTTGACAGTGCTGCAAAGCCATTAACACGCACAGCGTTTCTGGCAAACATTGTACGTTTGTCACATCGTAACAAGCATTTATTTATGACTTTAATATATTACTTAACAGCAGATTTTTCCTGTCTGGTGAGAGAGTTCACTTGATAAAGTTTGAGACGAGACAGATAAGAAACAGGTTACAACATATTGTTGCATTGTTGCCATCGTGAACCATATCATCCGTGCCATCGTGAACCATATCATCCGTGCCATCGTGAACCATATCATCCGTGCCATCGTGAACCATATCATCCGTGCCATCGTGAACCATATCATCCGTGCCATCGTGCAATAGCAGGTTTCATGCCATTATTAGTAATATTTTTCAATGCCAGGTTGCAAATTATGGCAACTATATTGTGTTAAATTGTTTTCTCAACAACTTTATAACAAAATATTTGTAATGTCAGGCGGGCACCGGCTGTGGTGCAAGTGTAGGGACCCATAGCCTCGGAGAAGAGAATAAAGGATATTCAGAATCCTTGTGGATTCTCCCTGAATACTTGAGTCTTTTCTTCTCTTACTAATCTTACTTATTCATTATTTTGCACAATTTATATATTGATTTTATTACACAGTGTTGCAGTTTACAGAAAACGCCCATATAACAATCAGTGTTCTTGAACCTGCTCCAGCTCTTCGTGGGTGGGGTGAGTACCCAAGATGGTGCACGCATTTCCTCTCTGGGTCGCGACAGTGAGGGGCTGAAACGGGAAATTTGCCGTTCTTGAGTTTCTAGTTTGCCTAATAAGTTCATCACCCACCTCCTTTAGGAACTTACGTGCGCATTTACCCCAGGCGCCCAGGGTCTCAGAGCCTATTGGCACGAACCTGTAACAACGTTCTAGGTCCCTGTACCTATTAGTTTTCTGGGTCTCCCTGAAGGTGGCCGCCCCGCCTCCCTCAGCTGTACTGTGAGGTAGATAGGTGTCAGCCAATGTAGATGCACAGGTGTAATCCCATACGACCTGTTTACCTTCCCTCCATGGCTGCAGGGTGCCTCCATCTGGGCGTTTGTGGCTGTTGTCAGGTCTGCACAACTGAGGTTCCCTTCCCATCCACCTGGGCTGTATGGATCTTGAACCGTGGACCGAACAGGTGTGAGGCCGACGCGCTATCAACTGGAGCGGTAGGCTGATATCTCACACGCGTGTGTGGTGTGATAGACCTTTGGCCTCACGCGTGTGGTCCACAGTTCCAGATCCATACAGACCAGGTGGATGTAATGTTTATAAAGAGAGCTCGCGTGAGCTCCCACAGCGAGGCGCGCTTTGTCTATTATGCAGTTGTTCTTGGTCGAGGTGCCAAGGGCGTGCACCTCGCCCTCAACACTCACCACGGACAGAGAACTCATCAGAGCGAACTATTTTGCTACTCGACGAAAAGTTATGCACAGCAGCAGGAGAACTCTTTAGTTCCCCTAGCTAGGGGTTAATACTTGATCAGATCATGAGGAACGCACATGTTAAGGTGGCAAGGATCCGCATCAGGTCTGGGAAGAAAAAGATCAATTGGAAAGTAAAGGTCGGCGAGGGAGGAGCCGTGAGCTGCTCTCCCTCGCTGTGAGGTGAGAGCTGAAGTAACACTGTAGTGTGGGGGAGGAGCTGGGGCAACACTGTAGTGTGGGGGAGGAGCTGGGGCAACACTGTAGTGTGGGGGAGGAGCTGGGGCAACACTGTAGTGTGGGGGAGGAGCTGGGGCAACACTGTAGTGTGGGGGAGGAGCTGGGGCAACACTGTAGTGTGGGGGAGGAGCTGGGGCAACACTGTAGTGTGGGGGAGGAGCTGGGGCAACACTGTAGTGTGGGGGAGGAGCTGGGGCAACACTGTAGTGTGGGGGAGGAGCTGGGGCAACACTGTAGTGTGGGGGAGGAGCTGGGGCAACACTGTAGTGTGGGGGAGGAGCTGGGGCAACACTGTAGTGTGGGGGAGGAGCTGGGGCAACACTGTAGTGTGGGGGAGGAGCTGGGGCAACACTGTAGTGTGGGGGAGGAGCTGGGGCAACACTGTAGTGTGGGGGAGGAGCTGGGGCAACACTGTAGTGTGGGGGAGGAGCTGGGGCAGCACTCACCGTCACTATAGTGTGGGGGAAGTATCCTCTGGTAGCCGGTCCTGGCCTGGCCCCAGGACGGGTGTTCCAGGTTGTTGCAGGAGCCGTCGACGGAGCGGTAGAACCTGTCCCTCTCCATACAGACGGGGTCCGGGCGGCAGTTCTCACTGATGATGGTGTTGGACATTTCCAGCTGCTGCAGACCAAACCCGGCCTCCAGGGGGTTCAGACCGTACCTGTTCACCAGCAACACTAAGTTATACAAGGTCTCTGGCAGCTGGTGTAGAGTTACAATGTTGTCTTGCGTTAGACCGCTTCCACAGTTGAGGGACTCAGTGCGCCGGGGCGGCCCAAGTGTTTAGCCACGAGTCAAAGGGCCAGATTCATGAAGCACTTACGCAAGCACTTACGAACCTGAACATCTTTTCTCAATCTTTGGCGACTTTGTTTACAATTATTAAACAGTTAATGAGCTCCGAAGCACCAGGAGGCTGTTTATAACAATAACAACAGTTGATTGGCAACTTTTCATGCTTGTAAACTGTTTAATAAATGTAACCAAAGCCGTCAAAGATTGAGGAAAGATGTACACGTTCGTAAGTACTTGCGTAACTGCTTTTGTGAATCTGGCCCCGTGGTGTCCTGGGTGACTAAACCATAAAATGGCGGACAGGAAGGACATGTTGGCCAGAGTCTCACAGGCTTACAGCTTTACACTCCTCCAGACAACTAGATAAGCCACAATATATATTTAATTAACATGCAGGAGATCATATGGTTGTTTTGAGAAGTTACGAAGTAGGGATAAAGAGAGTTCAGGTTTCCTAATATTTTTCTGAGTTTGAAAATAATCTCGTCTGAGTGGACAATCCTTAAGACTTAACATTACCAGACTAAGGGGTTTAGGTTAAACATCTTGCCTGTATTCAATTGTAAATATCTTGTCAATATTGATATTTCTGATTATTGTATATTAATGAAGGTAGGTGAGGAATATGTAGGAGGTCTACTGAATGATTTACTGTTTGTATTGTTCTGTTGCAATATTGTATTGTTTACCGTTCCTATTTGTAAATATATATATTGTTACTGTTACTCTACCTAGGGTGTTTCAGTGTTCCTTCGTGGACATTCCCCGGCCTCGTCCAGTAGGCTGCGAGTAATTACAAACTCCAGCACGACAACTAATGGAAGCAAACTATAGGACGAAAGTCCAGCCTACGTTAAATGGTCAGGCACACGTCTGAGTATTATGGGCCAGGCGGTGAGTGGCCACACGTGTGGTCAGGTGTAGGTGTGGCCCACACGAGTGGTCAGGTGTGGCCACACGAGTGGTCAGGTGTGGCCACACGAGTGGTCAGGTGTGGCCACACGAGTGGTCAGGTGTGGCCACACGTGTGGTCAGGTGTGGCCACACGAGTGGTCAGGTGTGGCCACACGTGTGGTCAGGTGTGGCCCACACATGTGGCCAGTTGTGGCCACAGCCAACGTTACTTAGCCTCACTTGTTGACAAGACAAAGTATGATCTGAGCAAAGATATTCGTGGCAGCTAATTATGTGTGTAACAGGGCTCACTTAATTATGAGCCGCAAGTACTAAGCTAATAGAGTTAGGTAGGGTAGAGTTAGGCTATACGGAAGAGTGAGATGTGGACTGACACTTACTTGGACATAAGATGGTCTGCGGCCCTTGTAAGAACGTAGGCGTTTCGGCTGAGGTTAAGAGCGAGGGGCGAGGTCTTGAAGAACTGGAGGTGTGAGAACGCTGGATCCTGAGTCTCCGTCACCCTGATGTCCCTCTCCCTCAGCTCCTGCAGAACAATAATACCCGTAGAGCTCCTGGCGCGTGACACGCCCGTAGAGCTCCTGGCGCGTGACACGCCCGTAGAGCTCCTGGCGCGTGACACGCCCGTAGAGCTCCTGGCGCGTGACACGCCCGTAGAGCTCCTGGCGCGTGACACGCCCGTAGAGCTCCTGGCGCGTGACACGCCCGTAGAGCTCCTGGCGCGTGACACGCTCGTAGAGCTCCTGGCGCGTGACACGCCCGTAGAGCTCCTGGCGCGTGACACGCAGACATCTGCCTCACACACTGCGCACTGTTGATGTACATCACAGTTTATCATGATCAAAGAGAATATATTTCAATATGATTACAATGTAGAGGAAGGTATTTACCCTCTCCAGGGCGTTCCGGTCCTCCAGGTCGGAGAGTCCGGCCATCACAGCCTCGTTGATCACCTCACTCTTGATGGTCAGGTCAGGCACCTGGATCTCGACCTCCGAGAACAGCTGATGCAGGTTAACTGGTGAAGATAACAGGTGGTGAATATAACAGGTGGTGAGGATAACAGGTGGTGAAGATAACAGGTGGTGAGGATAACATGTGGTGAGGATAACATGTGGTGAGGATAACAGGTGGTGAAGATAACATGTGGTGAGGATAACAGGTGGTGAGGATAACATGTGGTGAGGATAACAGGTGGTGAGGATAACAGGTGGTGAGGATAACAGGTGGTGAAGATAACAGGTGGTGAGGATAACAGGTGGTGAGGATAACATGTGGTGAGGATAACAGGTGGTGAGGATAACAGGTGGTGAGGATAACATGTGGTGAGGATAACAGGTGGTGAGGATAACATGTGGTGAGGATAACATGTGGTGAGGATAACAGGTGGTGAGGATAACATGTGGTGAGGATAACAGGTGGTGAAGATAACAGGTGGTGAGGATAACATGTGGTGAGGATAACATGTGGTGAGGATAACATGTGGTGAGGATAACATGTGGTGAGGATAACATGTGGTGAGGATAACATGTGGTGAGGATAACAGGTGGTGAGGATAACAGGTGGTGAGGATAACAGGTGGTGAGGATAACAGGTGGTGAGGATAACAGGTGGTGAGGATAACAGGTGGCGAGGATAACAGGTGGTGAGGATAACATGTGGTGAGGATAACAGGTGGTGAGGATAACAGGTGGTGAGGATAACATGTGGTGAGGATAACAGGTGGTGAAGATAACAGGTGGTGAAGATAACAGGTGGTGAGGATAACAGGTGGTGAGGATACAGATGTCATGAATAGCATGTTTTAGGTATACATAAGGTATGGATGAACGTGTCTGCTATACAGACGGTGTATGTATGTATGTGTGTATTTTCCTGTTGACAGCTTCGAGAGTTGTCCTATTATGTGTCGGCAGGATCCTCAACTGTCATACTCATCCTCTAATTAGCTACATTTCTAACTAGGCTAAAAGGGTTAGATCAATGATTTTGTCCCGAATCTTCTCTACTTTTCTTATCTCATTCTTTACTTGGAAATTAAGCTGGAAAGCTTACTTGCCAAAGTTCATTTTATACTTATAATTGGAATGACTCATTTTGCTAAGTTCAACTTAGCATCGTCAGAGACACAGAGAAGTGAATACAAAGTATGACAGCAATATACAGTCTATGCTGGCATTTGTTACCATGTCAAGTGCACAAAATAATTTGAGCCTTGATTCTCAGTGTCTGGCTGAGGCAAGGGCTCCATGTCACCCGGATGTTGAGGCGAGGGCTCCATGTCACCCGGATGTTGAGGCGAGGGCTCCATGTCACCCGGATGTTGAGGCGAGGGCTCCATGTCACCCGGATGTTGAGGCGAGGGCTCCATGTCACCCGGATGTTGAGGCGAGGGCTCCATGTCACCCGGATGTTGAGGCAAGGGCTCCATGTCACCCGGATGTTGAGGCGAGGGCTCCATGTCACCCGGATGTTGAGGCAAGGGCTCCATGTCACCCGGATGTTGAGGCGAGGGCTCCATGTCACCCGGATGTTCTCTCTTTTCTTGCTGATCGAAGGATCTAATAGGTCCAAATTAACTGGTAATAATAAGCCTAGAATGTTTGTTGTGAAGTGCTTCTGCTATTTCATGTCTCCTATTGTCGTATCTGTTGATTATTTAGGTGCTACTCGACAGGATCTCTGTACTGATGATCTGGATGTGTGTAGAAGCAATTATCA
Organism: Procambarus virginalis; assembly: GCA_020271785.1. Classification (NCBI taxonomy): domain Eukaryota; kingdom Metazoa; phylum Arthropoda; class Malacostraca; order Decapoda; family Cambaridae; genus Procambarus; species Procambarus virginalis. The sequence goes on from WNGS01007360.1 coordinate 8,819, forward strand.
AAAGAAGGCACCAAGCCGAGAAGGCTATGTAGCACCATCAAATGAGTGGAATAATCAGAGGGCGCTAAATATCACCAAGGATGCCAATACGAGAACAGAAAAGCATAAGGCGAACGATATCAAAAGTATCCGATTCACCAAAAATTCTATCGAGGGACAAGTAACCGTAAGAGACGGTCGGGAAGCAAGACACACGCTCGTCCTGGAAGTCAGGACATTCAACAAGGATATACATGACTGTAAGAGAGGCAATGCAGTTTGGACAATAAGGAGCAGGGCGGCACTCCATAAAGTGCCTGTGAGTTAAGTGTGTGTGACCAATATGTAGCCTTGCCAGAGCCGTTTCCCATCGCCGGTTACAGTGGTAGGAGGAAGGCTATGAGACACACTACTCTTTAGAGCACGCAGTTTGTTACCATCAACAGAAGACCAGCAACCCTGTCAACAGGCAAGGATGGAGGAATGAATAACCGGGTAAAAGTCAGAATAAAGAATAACTTTATGGTAGAGTCAACCACAACCACAAAGGAGGATTGACAGCGAGAAAGCAGTTGACAAAGAGCATAGAAAATAGCTTAAAGTTCTGCCGTGAAGATGCTAGTGTCCGGAGGCAGGCGACACAAAGGCCAAAAGAATGGAGTTGGGACAATACGGTGTCTCCAGGTGGTGTCATGTGCTTTTTCCAGGTCAAAAAAGACAACAACAATGGAGGTCTTTGCAGCAAAAGCACTACGAATATAGACCTCCAAGTTCACCAGGACATCAGTCATGCGACTACACTTGCGAAAGCCAAATTGAGAAGGGGAGAGACGGTGGTAGTGTTCCAAGAAGCACATCAGATATTGACCATATGTTCAAGGAGTTTGCAAATGCAACTAGTGAGTGCAATGAGGCATTATCAAAAGGAGAAGAGAGAGAACAGCAACATAAAGCAATGAAGAAACAAAGGGAAAGAAGAACACTGCATACCAAAGATCAGTATCAGTAAAATCAGGGTTAGGGGGCATGGGTAAATTGAGCAAGGACAATGGGGCTAAGAGAGCGGGAGGATGGACCAGAGGGGCGCGGACAGGGTCCAGAGCAGGAGAGGGCACTGGAGAGGGGTGGTCAAGAGAGGCGAGGGGGAGGGGAGAAACAGGGGAGTGCACCTCAGCAAGGGCAGCGATCGAGAGAGAATCAAGGGCTAAGGGAACCTCCATAGCTGGGACAATGGGCCCCAACCATCGAAATGGGAGTGGATGCAGTGATAGTGTCGGAGGTGGAGGGTGGGGAAGAAAGCGACGCCTTTTTACCAGCCGGAGAAGGAGAGGAGGCAGGCTTACATTATTGACTTAAAGAAACTGGCAACAACGTACTGGGCGACAGTCTCTATTGTCTCAACATCTCAAATGAAGAAAGAACGGGAGTGAACAACATGAAGATTGCTGGGAGGATGATGAACATCATTCTGGACAGATAGGCAGCGTGGAGCGCCAAGAGACAGTGGGGGAGAGCTGGAAAGAAGGATCGGGGGGAGATGGGAAAGAAGACACAGGAGACAAGGCAGACTGGGAAGGAAGGCAGGAACACAAGCTGGAGCACCAGGAGGAAGACCCTTTGGATCAGAATGTAAAGAAACAGGAGAGGAGGCAGTGGGAGTGTCCGGGTCTAAGGCCTGGAAATGGTTGTCAGACTGAGAAAGGAGGGAAGGGCGAGGAGAAGGTGGAGCGCAGCACACGAACATAAGATACGCTACTGAAAGAGGAGAGACAAACTATCGCGGTGCTTCAAATTGAGGATGGCTTCCTCAAATTTGTAATGGATACATGTGCTGGTGAAGGTAGAGTGGGCGGCGTCACCACAACTGAGGCAGCGAGCCTGGGGAGAAGAGCACTCCTTCTTAGAGTGACCCGAGTCCCCACACAAGGGGCATAGACATAAAACACTCGTCTAACAGTCAACAATCAGCTCATAAGGTTCATCCTTTTATCAGAATAGCCAAAAGGAACCTTCCAGTTGGGTTGTTCCAAGCAGCAGACTTCTGCAGAACACAGTACACTGGAAGAAGAAACAGCAGAGAGCATGAAGACATAAACACGTACTCTTATTGGGTTGTTCGGGGCAGCAGACGCCAACAGCACCACCGTAGATGGAGCAGTCGAGCTGGGGCTGGTTCTCTATCTCATGGTAGCTGGAAGCGCAGGTCACCAGCGGCACACACTGCAGGCCTTCCGGGCACTCTCCTGGTCCAGGGTAGGGAGGCGGAGCTGGTGGGAGGTGTCAGGTTAACATTGAGATTGATCTTAATAAACTGAATTAGACTGGGTACTTTATTTAGAAATAAGAAATGGAAAAAGAATGGACAATGGAGCACGTGTGTCCTTACTAAGGCATGATAATAGTTAAACCATATGGGTTCTTCCCAACAACGCTAAATCTGGCAGGTACCGACAACAGATCGCTGGATCAGCAAAACATGCGTACTATGCGTACATGTGACATGCGTACATGTGACATGCGTACACGAGATTGTGGGTCTGTGACCGGCGTCTAAACGCCCAGAGGCGGCATTGTATTGTTTACATCAGAACTGTGAGCGTGAGACTGTGTTCGCATTTCTAAAAAGCGACCAAATAACGCACTATAAACTACTTAATCACAGTGTTAGCATCCTAAGACAATCAAGAATGTGCTGAATATTATTTTACACAACAATTATTAAAATAAATGTCATAATTAGTGAGGACGAGTTCATGTTTTCAGAGACTCTACGCTACCACTCACATCTTGGTCAGAATTAATCTTACTCTACCACGAGTTATCATCCTACAGCAAAGCTATCATCTAAATGAACAAATCCACAAGGGCCGTGACGAGGATTCGAGACTACGTTCGAGAGCATCCCAGACGTTGCCTTAATCGACTAAGCTACGAATGGATTTGTGGATTTGTTCATATGATGCATCAAGCTATTGTGGTTTCTGTGTGCTATCATCTAAATCTCTAAAATACAGAGGCATTATCTTGCCAAAAGAGAGATAAGTCTAGTCTAGAGTAGACTCGAGGCTCAAGTTCTCAGTTGGATAAGTTAATTAAGTGGTTTAGAATGTTTAATGGCCAATTTGCATGCTTCTATAACCTTAATCTTTTCATAAACTGTTTGCCATTATGAAGTGGGGGAAATTCCCCCAAATAAAGTAAGCATCTACAATAATTATTATCTTAATATACCAATTATCAGTAATAATAAATAATCATTAAATCTTAATCTAATCTTGAATATGTTCAGTAATAAATAATCAGTATTAATTATAAATCACTATCATAGTTATCATCAAGTAATAATATTTGCCTAAATATTATCTATTAATCAGTTCTAAAAATCTTGCTTGAATAATATAACTTGATATTGTTATATTTATTTAAAACCCCAGTTATTTCCAGTAACTGTTTAAGAACTGGACTAGATTGTGTACAGCGGTTCAGATTTTTATGATCTTGAATAATGAACCCTTTAATTTAAGTCATTGTTAGTGCTATTTTAATTTTATTATTTAATCTTTTGTACAAAGTACAATGTTGATGTGAGTGGAATTTCAACAGGTACTTTTCAGTTATCCTCTATCAATAACTCTGAGTTTGAGAAATAGCAGCTTTTAAGAGAACGGAATTACCTGACCCTACAGTCTTAAGTAATCTACAGACTACACTTCAAACTACAGCTAAGAGGCTATCAGTTTATTCTATATTTTTTATTTCATAGTAGGCTGTAGTTCCTCTGGCTAGAAATTCTCCACATCACTTATATTTAATCACGAAGAATCTAATCATATCACAATAATACTTAATCATCTTCAAATTACTATTAGCTTAATCCTATAAATAAACTTTATCTCAAAATAATCGTTTTCAACTGGGAAAATTAATCCTAAATGAGGTGACATAGTTGCTCTCTGAAGCAGACAACAGAGGCACTCCGAGCTCACTCTCTTATTGACATAAAAACACAATGGTCTTGCGTTGTGTAACAGTCTGATAATCAGCGTCAAACACACCACAAACATTATATATTCCTTGATATACTATAACATACACTTATCAATGTATAGAACATACAACATACACCGTGTGTATAAGTGTATGTCATTATACGTGTATTCGTCCACATGGGCCAGAGCAGGACTAAACACACCAACGCTTCTATAAGATTTTGGGATAGAGAGAAAACAAGAATGTTTGGTCCTTACCTCCATAGGCGAGTGTAGGAGGCTGAGGCTGGAGAGGTCGGAGGTGGTGAGGGACGGGGGTGACCTGGGGGCCGGAGGCTGGGCCCAGGAAGGGATGGGTGACCGCCGGGGTGCGGCTGGGGGTGTAGACGGCCTGGCTGGGGGTGTAGAGGGCCTGGCTGGGGGTGTAGAGGGCCTGGCTTGACCTCAGAGGCGCCTTCGTCAGAATTGGCCTCCAGGACGACTTGAGAAATAAAGGAAGAGGATTGCATTTAATGTCTTGATCTCTTTATTCTACGTTTAAATTAGTGCATTGAGATTGTCTTGCTTTTTGACAAAAAAAAAAAGATTACATGTTTTAAAGCGTGAAAAAGCAAGACATGTAACTTCTTACCGACGGCTTGCCCCCTGTGGCATGAGGCGGGAACCTCCCATCATAGTGCCTGGCCAGGTGCGGTCTGGGCCTCTGCGGTCTGGCCAGGTGCGGTCTGGGCCTCTGTGGTCTGGCCTGCTGCGGGGCGACATTATACAGGCGTGGGGCATGGCTGGGGTAGGGTGGAGGTGGCCGAGGTGGGAGCGGGTCGTAGGGTCTGCCGGAGACAAGGGATTCGGGTGAGGGATTAGGCTGTCTCTACCAATCATATCCAAACTTCCCTTCCACCCAGCTGGAACAGGAACTTATCGTCCCAGTAGAGTTCCTGAGCAACTTCTTGCCCAGTCTGACACTCAAGATCTTTACCACCCTGTTTGCTGACCTCTCCCATATCATTTATTTATCTATATACAAGATGGCACTGTAAAAAATTCCCACCATATCAATATTATAATCTAAGAAATGAAGTACATCAAAATCATTATCTTGTATCATACATGTATCGAATCATACATCTACTAGATCCTACATCCATGACTATACCACACTGGTCACGTCCGCCGTTGGGCCTATGGATGCCTATGTGACCTTGCTCATGTATCTTCAAGGATCTAAACGGTTCGACAAGAAGTTATCTTAAGTGAAATACCATTGGAACATGATTTGGGCTTCTGGTGACGTATTTTCAAATCTTATAAAGAATCAATTTATATTATAAGTATTACCTATAATCATTAAATCCTATATACATTTACCCAACAATCCCACTTTACCTCAATAATCTGTCTAGACAATAAAATTAATTAATCAATATTCATTGTCGGCCACCCTCACTGGGAGGCAGGAGCCGCTGCCAGGGTGAGTAACCGCCCGGAGCCCCAGAATCTACTGTTTACACTCTCCAATGAACACGTGTCATGGTGCTTCAGTCTTTCAACAAGACTACAAGGCACAAACTAATCTTAATTCTCAGCTCCCTAGGAAACTCAGGGAGGTACTGAACTATACACAAATCTATAAATCAATTTAAAGAACCCAAAACACAAGTGTAAGGAGTGGCTCACCACCACCACATCATCTTCATGCAAGGTACAGCTGGCTACAGCGTGTATAAAATCACCGCAGCAACGCTGTTATATCATCAAAATACTGTACATTACATCACCAAGAGAGATATACTCTGCCAACCGGTCAGATGGACATCGGTTATCTATTTGGGATAAGTATTAAGTGTTGTAGAGTGTAAATTAGCCAATTGCATACTTTAATGACCTTAATGTGTCCATATAAATTGGTAATCGTCATATAGCAGAGACACTCCCCACAGTCAAGTGAGCATCTTATCTTATTCTTTATCATTTAATCTGAATATATGTATAAATACATGTATATATAATTCATAAGTATAAATTATCAACTGCCATCAGTTATAATTAATTTATCATATTTGCTTGCGTATTTGCATATAATATTTTGCTTAAATCATATAACTAGTTGTTATTATAATTACTAGACATATTATCAGTTATTGGCTATGTAGTCAAGAGCTAGGCTAACTAGGCTAGGCTATGTAGTGTTCAGATCCTTGGATTCTAGAACAGAACTAATATTCAGTTATTGTTCTTTGTTTATCATTTTATCCATTGAATACAATACAATGGTAAATGTGTTTAAATGCCAACAGGTACATTGTGTTCCTGCAATCAATAACCTGGTTTACCTCTAAGAACTGTACCCCGAAGTTTACAGCCTACATTCCTTCCTAAGACAAGAGGATTGACAGGAATTTTTGTAAAAGCAAAAGACTTAGTTCATTTATTTGCATTCTTATTTTAAAGTAGGTTTTATTAAGTTCCAGTTCTTTTAATTTCCTCATTATATCTATCCATATTATTTATTCTACAGGTCCATTGGGTTGTGGAAGTTACTGAGTGGAACGTCCTTGCAAAACCACCAAAAAAACGCATACTGACAAATGTAATAATCGGTACATTGTAACAGAAGTTGAATTCAACATTATAGCTCATTATATTATTATAAAAATATAATATACATTATAAACTGATAGAATAGATTATGCTGATAACGTTGCATGTATTTACTATTAAATGGGGTGAGTGGGTAGCACAAGATACATTGTGACTTGAAGCACAAGGCACGAAACTATGAGGATGTAATTCGATACTTTTTTGGTTTTACTGTTGAATAAAGCATAGGTGGGAGATTGTTTTAATTCGTTAGGGAGTGAGTTCCACAGACTAGGTTCTTTTATTTGCATGGAGTGTTTGCACAGATTTAGTTTGACTGGGGATATCAATGAGATATTTATTTCTAGTGTGGTGCTCATGGGTTCTATTAAATCAATCATGGAAGAGTTTTAGATCTGGATTATAATGTAGGCTTAATCATAAGATTTTGTACGTGTAAATAGCACAAGAATGTGTGGAGTGAGTTATGTTTAGGGATTTAAACAGAGGGAATGTATGCTGTCTCAAGACAGAGTTTGTTATAGTTGTGATAGTAGACTTTGCCTGTGTGATGATAGGCTTCGGGTAATTAGCAGTGGTTGCACCCCATGCACAGATACCGTATGTGAGGCAGGGATAATTTAGGGAGTAGTATAGTGAGAGGAGAACAGAGTTTGCAACATAATATCTGATTTTAGAGAGTATACCAACCGTCTTTGAGACTTTGTTAGCTATGTGTTGTAGGTGGGTGCTGAAGTTAGTCTCTTGTCTATGTACAGGCCAGGGAACTTTACATCACTTTTAATCTTAATGTTGACATTGTCATTATAAAGTTCATTTTGTTTTGATGATTTACTTCCAAATAAAATGTAGTATGTCTTTTCTATGTTTAGTGTGAGTTTGTTAGTTGACGTCCATGAGTAGAATTTGTTAAATTCTTTATTTACAGTATTATTTAGTGTGTGAGGGTTGGGATCTAAATAGATGAAGGTAGTATCATCCGCAAATACTATAAGTTTAAGATTGTTTGAGACTTTAGGCAAATAAGTAATGTATATAAGAAACAGGAGAGGTCCCAAGATGCTGCCCTGTGGCGATCCCACTGTTAATGGTAGAGTGGGAGAGGTTATGTTATTGATGGCTACATATTAGTGTCTGTCACTGAGATAGGAACGAATATAGTCCTGAGCAAGGCCTAGGATACGATAGTGGTGAAGTTTAAGTAAGAGGAAGTTATGGTTTACAGAATCAAGGGCCTTTCTCAAATCAAGTTAGTTGCCATTTGGGAACTTATTTTGTCAAAGGCTGTTTAGATTAATTGAAGCAAACTAGTAATTGCATCATTAGAGTTTGTCTGATAACGGGGTTATATCCCTGTGTACCAAATGTGTCTAGACTGAGGGAACAAGTCACTCACCTGTAAAACTGAGCCGGAGGATACACCTGACGTCTGTCCCTCCCGGCGTCACTAGAAGCACTGACGCTCTTACTCTCCTCCACCGCATCTGTTGGGGTGGCAGCACTGTCGCTGTTTACTTCCTTGGCCTCGCTGCCAGCACTTAGCCCAACCCCGACCAATATCAGTATGGCTGTTGAACACCTGTAACACGTGACCAATATCAGTATGGCTGTTGAACACCTGTAACACGTGACCAATATCAGTATGGCTGTTGAACACCTGTAACACGTGACCAATATCAGTATGGCTGTTGAACACCTGTAACACGTGACCAATATCAGTATGGCTGTTGAACACCTGTAACACGTGACCAATATCAGTATGGCTGTTGAACACCTGTAACACCTGACCAATATCAGTATGGCTGTTAAACACCTGTAACACGTGACCAATATCAGTATGGCTGTTGAACACCTGTAACACGTGACCAATATCAGTATGGCTGTTGAACACCTGTAACACGTGACCAATATCAGTATGGCTGTTGAACACCTGTAACACGTGACCAATATCAGTATGGCTGTTGAACACCTGTAACACGTGACCAATATCAGTATGGCTGTTGAACACCTGTAACACGTGACCAATATCAGTATGGCTGTTGAACACCTGTAACACGTGACCAATATCAGTATGGCTGTTGAACACCTGTAACACGTGACCAATATCAGTATGGCTGTTAAACACCTGTAACACGTGACCAATATCAGTATGGCTGTTGAACACCTGTAACACGTGACCAATATCAGTATGGCTGTTGAACACCTGTAACACGTGACCAATATCAGTATGGCTGTTGAACACCTGTAACACGTGACCAATATCAGTATGGCTGTTGAACACCTGTAACACGTGACCAATATCAGTAGGCTGTTGAACACCTGTAACACGTGACCAATATCAGTATGGCTGTTGAACACCTGTAACACCTGACCAATATTGTTCAGGATAATGTTCTAGTCAGCTATTATACTCCAGGATAATGTTCTAGTCAGCTATTATACTCCAGGGTAATGTTCTAGTCAGCTATTATACTCCAGGGTAATGTTCTAGTCAGCTATTATGCTCCAGGATAATGTTCTAGTCAGCTATTATGCTCCAGGATAATGTTCTAATCAGCTATTATGCTCCAGGATAATGTTCTAATCAGCTATTATGCTCCAGGATAATGTTAAGTAAGTTGGTAATCAATGTTATCATGTGATTATGTTGTTAACCTGGACGGTGTTGTGGGTCCAACACAACAACAACAACAACACTCACAACATTCTACAACATCTCCAGCGCCGCTCCGTCATCTTCCTGGGTCCTGGTGCCTCAGGTGGAGTCAAGTCCCGCCCACCGGGTATACGGCGCCAGCAGACACGGACGCGCCGGGTAATAAGCCAGCGGACACGGACGCACCGGGTAGGACGCCAGCAGACACGGACGCACCGGTAGGACGCCAGCAGACACGGACGCACCGGGTAGGACGCCAGCAGACACGGACGCACCGGGTAGGACGCAGCAGACACGGACGCGCCGGGTAATAAGCCAGCGGACACGGACGCACCGGGTAGGACGCCAGCAGACACGGACGCACCGGGTAGAACGCAAACAAAATCGGACGCAGCACCGGATAGGACGCCAATCAACTCAGATGCACCGGATAGGACGTCAACACACTCAGATGCACTGGGTTAGACGCCAGCAGAGACTCCGAAAATACTTGTTTACACCACCAGTCACACACTTGCACTGACTCCTCTCCACCGTCCCGCCAGTATATATGGAAGCCGGACACCTGCCACAGGAGGCAGGGGGCCAATGTCTGGGATGGGGAAGAGGCGTGGTGGCCCGTTGTCAAGGTTCACCATTACATCCTTCACTTTCTTTCTCCATCGTCAGAGACTCTCACAACAACAACAAGATCGCCCCAAATTCACAAACTATAAAAATCTGTAATTGATCCTCTTTCCCATTGGGATGTCCTTCTGTGTGGTTGACCCCCTGTTTCTTCTGATTGCTGCTCCACCTCCCCCCACTCAACTCACTTTCACTTCCTAAGGTAATACTTCCATTGTAAGTTGATAATCCTCACATAATCTATTCCAGCAGAAATATCCTTTCTTCCTTAAGAATAGGGCAAGTCACAGTCTTCCTGTTCCTGTGGGTAATGCACCTATACCTTGATTCTCGTGTGTCTCACGAGGTAACCCCAAGAGCCTCCCCACGCCAGGAAACATGCTTATAAATAAATAATATACGCAGAAGATTCTCATAAACAAGTGATTCATTATGACTAAGTATTCACAAGGAAAGAGAAACTCTTCCTCCTTGAAAATGTCTTAATACGGGAAAGTGTTCACACTCCTCTTCCTTGTTGATTATATAATATAATATATATAATATATATATATATATATATATATATATATAATATATATATATATATATATATATATATATTATATATATATATATTCCTCTTGATGCTTCTATTACAGCCAATTAATGCACAACTATATTCTAGCCACTTCAAGACTCCGTACCAATATAAAAGCATCAGGAGGAAGTATGGGCCAATAGGCCCTTTGCAGTTACTTCCATTCTTCTCTCTCATTATCCAATTAATACCCCATGTTCCGTGTTCTGTCTTGTGTTGGTCAAAGTTTGTTCACCTCATCCAGAACTGTTGCAACATATCACCTCACCCAAATGCGAGTATATAAGACAAGCTGTTTAAGTAAAAAAAGTGTTTAGCATAAGTAAAACTCTTTTAATGTTTTCAGGTTACATTTGTGTGTGTGTAAACTAAAGTCTTTGAAAATGTAATAAGTTATTACGAAAATATAGATACCGCTCGACCAACACGACCGGACAAAAGAGCATGGTAGCTGAGGCTATTTCCATCCCCCCGCCGGCACTCGGTTGGTAATCTTGGGCATGGTATTTTATCAATCACCTCATTCTTTGGGGCACACAAATGTGAACAAGCCTGATGGTCCCCAGGACTATATGCAACTGAAAANTGGAAGTTACTGAGTGGAACGTCCTTGCAAAACCACCAAAAAAACGCATACTGACAAATGTAATAATCGGTACATTGTAACAGAAGTTGAATTCAACATTATAGCTCATTATATTATTATAAAAATATAATATACATTATAAACTGATAGAATAGATTATGCTGATAACGTTGCATGTATTTACTATTAAATGGGGTGAGTGGGTAGCACAAGATACATTGTGACTTGAAGCACAAGGCACGAAACTATGAGGATGTAATTCGATACTTTTTGGTTTTACTGTTGAATAAAGCATAGGTGGGAGATTGTTTAATTCGTTAGGGAGTGAGTTCCACAGACTAGGTTCTTTTATTTGCATGGAGTGTTTGCACAGATTTAGTTTGACTGGGGATATCAATGAGATATTTATTTCTAGTGTGGTGCTCATGGGTTCTATTAATCAATCATGGAAGAGTTTTAGATCTGGATTATAATGTAGGCTTAATCATAAGATTTTGTACGTGTAAATAGCACAAGAATGTGTGGAGGAGTTATGTTTAGGGATTTAACAGAGGGAATGTATGCTGTCTCAAGACAGAGTTTGTTATAGTTGTGATAGTAGACTTTGCCTGTGTGATGATAGGCTTCGGGTAATTAGCAGGGTTGCACCCCATGCACAGATACCGTATGTGAGGCAGGGATAAATTAGGGAGTAGTAGTATAGTGAGAGGAGACAGAGTTTGGAACATAATATCTGATTTAGAGAGTATACAACCGTCTTTGAGACTTTGTTAGCTATGTGTTGTACGTGGGTGCTGAAGTTAGTTCTTGTCTATGTACAGGCCAGGGAACTTTACATCACTTTTAATCTTAATGTTGACATTGTCATTATAAAGTTCATTTTGTTTTGATGATTTACTTCCAAATAAAATGTAGTATGTCTTTTCTATGTTAGTGTGAGTTTGTTAGTTGACGTCCATGAGTAGAATTTGTTAAATTCTTTATTTACAGTATTATTTAGTGTGTGAGGTTGGGATCTAAATAGATGAAGGTAGTATCATCCGCAAATACTATAAGTTTAAGATTGTTTGAGACTTTAGGCAAATAAGTAATGTATATAAGAAACAGGAGAGGTCCCAAGATGCTGCCCTGTGGCGATCAACTGTCAATGGTAGAGTGGGAGAGGCTATGTATTGATGGCTACATATTAGTGTCTGTCACTGAGATAGGAACGAGTATAGTCCTGAGCAAGGCCTAGGATACGATAGTGGTGAAGTTAAGTAAGAGGTAGTATGGTTTACAAATCAAGGGCCTTTCTCAAATCAAGTTAGTTGCCATTTGGGAACTTATTTTTGTCAAAGGCTGTTTAGATTAATTGAAGCAAACTAGTAATTGCATCATTAGAGTTTGTCTGATAATGGGTTATATCCCTGTGTACCAAATGTGTCTAGACTGAGGGAACAAGTCACTCACCTGTAAAACTGACCGGAGGATACACCTGACGTCTGTCCCTCCCGGCGTCACTAGAAGCACTGACGCTCTTACTCTCCTCCACCGCATCTGTGGGGGTGGCAGCACTGTCGCTGTTTACTTCCTTGGCCTCGCTGCCAGCACTTAGCCCAAACCCCGACCAATATCAGTATGGCTGTTGAACACCTGTAACACGTGACCAATATCAGTATGGCTGTTGAACACCTGTAACACGTGACCAATATCAGTATGGCTGTTGAACACCTGTAACACGTGACCAATATCAGTATGGCTGTTGAACACCTGTAACACGTGACCAATATCAGTATGGCTGTTGAACACCTGTAACACGTGACCAATATTGTTCAGGATAATGTTCTAGTCAGCTATTATGCTCCAGGATAATGTTCTAGTCAGCTATTATGCTCCAGGATAATGTTCTAGTCAGCTATTATGCTCCAGGATAATGTTCTAGTCAGCTATTATGCTCCAGGATAAAGTTCTAGTCAGCTATTATGCTCCAGGATAATGTTCTAGCAGCTATTATGCTCCAGGTTAATGTTCTAGTCAGCTATTATGCTCCAGGATAATGTTCTAGTCAGCTATTATGCTCCAGGATAATGTTCTAATCAGCTATTATGCTCCAGGCTAATGTTCTAGTCAGCTATTATGCTCCAGGATAATGTTCTAGCAGCTATTATGCTCCAGGATAATGTTCTAGTCAGCTATTATGCTCCAGGATAATGTTCCAATCAGCTATTATGCTCCAGGATAATGTTCTAGTCAGCTATTATGCTCCAGGATAATGTTCTAGCAGCTATTATGCTCCAGGATAATGTTCTAGCAGCTATTATGCTCCAGGATAATGTTCTAGCAGCTATTATGCTCCAGGATAATGTTCTAGTCAGCTATTTTGAAACATCAGTTGATGGTTTACTAACATAAAAAAAATGGGTTTCGAAATACTAATTTCATAAATTTCACTTGATAACAAATGAGAAGTTTAAAAACTAGCTTGTCTTTAAGTAAGTTGGTAATCAATGTTATCATGTGATTATGTTGTTAACGTGGACGGTGTTGTGGGTCCAACACAACAACAACACTCACAACATTCTACAACATCTCCAGCGCCGCTCCGTCATCTTCCTGGGTCCTGGTGCCTCAGGTGGAGTCAAGTCCCGCCCACCGGGTATACGGCGCCAGCAGACACGGACGCGCCGGGTAATAAGCCAGCAGACACGGACGCGCCGGGTAATAAGCCAGCAGACACGGACACACCGGGTACGACGCCAGCAGACACGGACACACCGGGTAGGACGCCAGCAGACACGGACGCACCGGGTAGAACGCAAACAAAATCGGACGCAGCACCGGATAGGACGCCAATCAACTCAGACGCACCGCATAGGACGTCAACACACTCAGATGCACTGGGATAGACGCCAGCAGAGACTCCGAAAACACTTGTTTACACCACCAGTCACACACTTGCACTGACTCCTCTCCACCGTCCCGCCAGTATATATGGAAGCCGGACACTTGCCACAGGAGGCAGGGGGCCAATGTCTGGGATGGGGGAAGAGGCGTGGTGGCCCGTTGTCAAGGTTCACCATTACATCCTTCACTTTCTTTCTCCATCGTCAGAGACTCTCACAACAACAACAAGATCGCCCCAAATTCACAAACTATAAAATCTGTAATTGATCCTCTTTCCCATTGGGATGTCCTTCTGTGTGGTTGACCCCCTGTTTCTTCTGATTGCTGCTCCACCTCCCCCCACTCAACTCACTTTCACTTCCTAAGGTAATACTTCCATTGTAAGTTGATAATCCTCACATAATCTATTCCAGCAGAAATATCCTTTCTTCCTTAAGAATAGGGCAAGTCACAGTCTTCCTGTTCCTGTGGGTAATGCACCTATACCTTGATTCTCGTGTGTCTCACGAGGTAACCCCAAGAGCCTCCCCACGCCAGGAAACATGATTATAAATAAATAAATATACGCAGAAGATTCTCATAAACAAGTGATTCATTATGACTAAGTATTCACAAGGAAAGAGAAACTCTTCCTCCTTGAAAATGTCTTAATACGGGAAAGTGTTCACACTCCTCTTCCTTCTTGATTATATATATATATATATATATATATATATATATATATATATATATATATATAATATATATATATATATATATATATATATATATATATATATATTCCTCTTGATGCTTCTATTACAGCCAATTAACGCACAACTATATTCTACCCACTTCAAGACTCCGTACCAATATAAAAGCATCAGGAGGAAGTATGGGCCAATAGGCCCTTTGCAGTTACTTCCATTCTTCTCTCTCATTTATCCAATTAATACCCCAATGTTCCGTGTTCTGTCTTGTGTTGGTCAAAAGTTTGTTCACCTCATCCAGAACTGTTGCAACATATCACCTCACCCAAATGCGAGTATATAAGACAAGCTGTTTAGTAAAAAAAGTGTTTAGCATAAGTAAAACTCTGTTTAATGTTTTCAGGTTACATTTGTGTGTGTGTAAACTAAAGTCTTTGAAAATGTAATAAGTTATTACGAAAATATAGATACCGCTCGACCAACACGACCGGACAAAAGAGGATGGTAGCTGAGGCTATTTCCATCCCCCCGCCGACACTCGGTTGGTAATCTTGGGCATGGTATTTTATCAAATCACCTCATTCTTTGGGCACACAAATGTGAACAAGCCTGAATGGTCCCAGGACTATATGCAACTGAAAACCCAGTTGCATATAGTCCGGTCGTGTTGGTCGAGCGGTTAAGGGATCCTGTACGCCAGCAGAGTGCTTCTGGCAGTATGGGTTCGAGTCACTTCTGGGTGTGAGTTTTCAGTTGTATATAGTCCTGGGGACCATTCAGGCTTGTTCGCACATATATGTATATAAATATATATATCTATATTATATATATATATATATATATATATATATATATATATCTATAAAGAATATATATATCTATTAGTATATTTTGGTAGCGAGTCTTTCCTGTAGACATAATCGTTAGTTGTATCTTCCTGATTTTTGTCTGTATAAATCTTACAGACACATTTTACAGAGCAAAAATCAGAAGATAACTACCGAACGACTTACTATAAAACCAAAGAAAAAACGACCAGCCGTACTCCATGAGAAACCTCCAGACAACGGAGCAGAATCGCTCTAAAAGAGACAAACGTCGTCTATGCCTTCAAATGTCCTCTGGGGGACTGTAAGCCCTCAAAAAACTCAGTATATAGGCAAGACAACCATCATCTCTTTCCAGGCGTTTTAACGATGCATAGCAACAGGGGCTCCATTAAGGAACATATTTCTCTTCCCACAAACCAAACCATCACCAGAGAAATCTTAGCAAACAACACAGAAATTAATTGATAGATACAGCGGACAGCAGGGGGCGGCTTGACATCCTGCGAGGCACTACACACATCAAGAAGTCAAAACCAGCAATCAACAGCCCAATTAACGCACAACTATATCCTTACCCCTTCACTTCAGGACTCCGCTCCATATAGTAAACATCAAGAAGATATGGGCCAATAGGCCCTTCTGCAGTTCTATTTGTACCCAACTTCTACAAAATCTATACCCCGTATTCCATGTTCTGTGGTTTCACACCCCACTAATGTATTACATCACCTCACCCAAATGCAGGTATAAGAAGCCAAGTATTGTTCAGTCATAAGTTGTGTGTAGATAAACTAAAGTCTTTGAACAAAATGGGGGGTTAATAAGTTTTACGAAACGCGGCTCAAGTGTCGCGTCAGACTAGGTATAAAAATGAACTTTGGAGGATTAATT